>WOXC01000426.1:552500-610424 GCA_011680675.1 Gymnobelideus leadbeateri | reverse complement strand
AGCTGAGGATCTTCCCAAGGGAGCACGGAGTCCCCCCCCCCCCCTCCCGTGGGTCGGACGCCTCTCCAGAGCTGGCACAAGGGGGGCAGGGGAGGGAGGAACCCCTGCTGATTAGGCGCCTGCTGAGGGCCAGACTGTCCACCCTCCGGGAGTCACCCAATGGCCTTGGAAGCACCCTCAGGGAGGTCCGAGGAGGGGCGGGGCGCAGTGCCCCGGGGGAAGAGAGGCGAGAGAAGGGAAAACAAACACCACGTGGCCCGTGATGTCACCCGCTCCGCCCCGCTCCAGCTCCTAGGGCCACCCTGCGGAGCAGACCCGGTCAGAGACCCCGGAGCGTCCTCGAGAGGAGCGGGGCCGGACACTGCCCAGGCCACCGCTCACTCTTAGGAGGACGGCTACACTCCCAGGCGCCTGCGCGCTCGGACCCGCCTCATGGCCCTCCCGCAGAGGCGGGCCGTTCCGCCCCCGCGCATGCGCCAATTCACTCCCGCCAGGGGCCGCCGAGCCCCGCGCTCAGCCTTTTCTCTGGGATCCTCATTCCTCCTCCAACCGAACGCGGCGGAGCGAGGCTTCCAAGCTCAGGAGAGGACCGGGAACCACTCCTTCCGCCCAGCCGGGAGCGGGCGAAGCAACTGGCTGGGAAGGGGGGCGGGGCGGGGCGCGACCTTTTGGCCAATCAGAGTCGCCAATGGCGCATTTCGTAAGCCCCGCCCAGTCACCGCCTCGGTTCCTCCCCCAATCCCCCCTCCCTCCGCCTCCCAATCACAAGCCCAGCTTTCCTCTCTGACCCGCCCCAACTCTACCATCACAGGACGTTTTCCCTCCCTTTCCCGCTCCCAATTCTCCAACCCCATCCCTCGCGTCCCCGCCCCCTACCTGCCCAATCACAGGCCTGACTCCATCCCTCTCCCCCCTACCCCCGTCCCCCGCTTTCCCTGGCCCCCCGCCCCTCCCCCTGACCACACCTACCTGCCTATTGGAAGCCTTGCTGGTGGCTGTCACGCCTTGGCAGCCAAGTGCCCCTGCTCCTCCCAGAGAGCTCCTCCAGCCCAGTCTCATCCTAGAGATTCCATACGCTCGGGTGGCTCCTAGTGCCCCCGGGATGGAATGGAAAATAGGCTGTTTGACGTCCCAAGCCATTCAGCCCTGGCCCCCTTCTACCTGTCCAGCCTACCCCCCACATAGCCTAGGCCACACATTGGCGTAGCCGCTCTTTTTGGAACGCTTCTCATTTCTAGTCTCCGGGCCTTTGCCCAGTCTGTGCCCCATACTTGGGATCTGGTCCTGCCTCAAGTACAACTTCTGGGTGTCCTGTATTGCTTTCTGCAGGAGGCCCTAGCAGCTTACCCACACTCAGGCAGGTTACGTTCCATTTACACTGGATGGTGGATGGATGGATGATGGATGGAAGATGGAGGAGACAGATAGAGAGATAAAGAGAGGAGGAAAGCTAAATTCCTGAGCTCAGGCAGATGCAGAGTCAGTTATAAAATGAATACAGCATAAAACAAATTAAGTGCAGAATAAATATAATAGAAATTAAAAATGGTAATATTAATTTTTTTGGAAGGGGGAGGGCAGGGCAATTGGGGTTAAGTGACTTGCCCAAGGTCACATAGCTAGTAAGTGTTAAGTGTCTGAGGCTAAATTTGAACTCAGGTCCTCCTGACTCCAGGGCCAGTGCTCTATTCACTGCACCACCTAGCTGCCCAAAATTTTGATCTTTTTGAGAGGAAATTAACAGGAGCAAATATCCTGAAAATTAGAATGGATGAAATAGAAGTTCATAAATCCATGAGAGAATAAGAAACATTAAAACAAAATCAAGACTGGAAAAAAAAAAGAAAATATAAGGTCCCTCAAAAATAAAAACTGTACTGGAACAAATTCAAGGAGAGAAAATTTGGGAATCATTGGATTACCTGAAAGCCATAACCCCTCCCCCACAAAAGAGCCCAGAAATAATGATTTAAGAAAACTGCCCAGTCCTCATAGAAACAGAAGTGTAATGGAAATGCAAATTTAAAGATCTTCCCTGCCCCTAGGCCCTTTGATAGGCTTAAGAGACTCTGAGAACCTTCCTTAATTTGAAAATATACTTTGCCCCCTAATAGGCTGAATGTGGTCACATGGAGCCTGTGGAAGGAGGCTTGGTTTTCAGGAATGACCACACCTAGATGCTGTGTGATTGGGCAGTGGGTCAAGAGGGTGGTTACATTCTCTGAGCCAGGAGAAGGCTATATAATCCCTAATGTGAGGCTTTGCTTTGGGGCTCACTTTGAGAGGTGTTGTGTGATTTGACCAGATGAGACTCTGGGCAGCTGTTGAGAACCTGAAAACCCAGATGTTGATGCTTCCCTCTCTGGTAACTGTGATTTGGTATGGATCTAATGGTTGGACAGTTTGGAAGCCTGTCTGCTTGATCTGTTTGTTTCTCTGTCTTGTAAGTTCTATCTGTATACTGTGAAGTTCGGGGTGCTGACCTTTTTCCCCTGAACTAGGTAAATGATATATGTTTGATTGATTAAAGTAAGCTTGTTAACCCATTTTGAGTTGCTTTCCTTTAGAAAAGCAGATCTAAGAACCTGTGTTGGCAGCCACCCTGGGGATGTTGGGGTGCTTGCTGCTACAAGAAGGCAGGGTAGAAAAAGAAAGAATACATGGAAGGAATGAAGGAACAAAGGAAGGAAAATGGGAAGGAAGGAAGGAAGCAAGGAAAGAAGAAAAAGAAAGAAATGAAGGAACAAAGGAAGAGAAGGTAAGGGAGGGAGGAAGAAAGAAAACTCTCAAGAACACTGCCAAATTCCAGAGCTTCTCAGTCAAAGGGAAAATACTGTAAGAATTCAAAAAGAAAGAATTCAAGTACTGAGAATCACACATAAAATTTAGCAGCCACCATTATAAAAGGAGCAGAGTGTGGAATAAAATATTACAGAAGTCAAAAGATATACACTCACAAATAAAAGCAATTTACCCAGCAAAATTAAACAAGTGGATTACAAGAAAAAGTGGATTAATAATGAGAGAGGACATTCAAGCATTTCTGTTGAAAAGCCCAGTGCTGTGTACAAACTTTTAAGTGTCAACAGAGAAGTCAGTTGGAAATATAAAAAGGTAAACACGAAGGAACAGTCATAAACTAAACAATGAACTGCTTACATTCTAATATGAGGAGATAATATCTGTGTGACTTCTGAATCATCTTGGGTCATAGAAGGAGTCTAATTGGGGAGAATGCCTGGGAGATGTTCTGCCATCTCTTGATGACCTTGAAGGAAGAAAGGCAAGGGATGGGTAGAGAAATATGGTACAGAAGAATGGGGAGGGAGAAGGATGGGGAAATTGTCTCATGTTATTGGGTAATGAAAGTAGAAGTCTATACAAACAAGGAGGAAACTGACACTTGAATCTTACTCTCATCTGAACTGGTCAAAGAAGGAAAGAACACATACATATATAGGAAAATATTTCACTCAACAGGGAAATAGAAGAGAAATGGGAGAAGGAACATGGAGAAATTAGAGACATAAGAGATTAAAGGTGGGATTAGTCCTAAGCAAAACAAACTCTATAAAGCTATACAAAAATATGTATGACTCTTTTCAACGTGGCAAGCAATTGAAATATGAGGGGGTGCCCACCAACTGGGGAATGGCTGAATTCTTTAGGGTATATAAATGTGACGAGATACTAATGTGCTGTAAGAAATTACAAAGGGAATGGTTTCAGAAAAACCTGAAAAGACTTATATGAACTGATGCAAAGTGATATGAGCAGAACCAGAAGAACACTGTACCCAGTAACAGCAATATTGTAAGGATGATGTGCTGACCTCATTGTTGTATGCCTGTGAAAAGTGGACAGTCTTCCAGGGCCATGCCAGGAAACTGAATCGCTTCCATTTGAATTATCTTAGAAAGATTCTGAAGACTACCTGGCAGGATAAGGTGCCAGACACTAAGGTCCTTTTTTGAGCTAAACTACCAAGCATTCAAACTCTACTCCCTGATGGGCTGGAATGTGTTCAAATGTCAAAAATATGTTTGACTAAAAGACTATTTTATAGAGAATTCACACAGACAGTGCTCATGTGAAGGTCAGAAGTGATACAAGGCCACTCTCAAGGTCTCTCTGAAGAACTTTGGACTTGATTTTGAAACATGGGAGACATTGGCAAAGGACTCACCAGCATGGCTGGCTCACATCAAAGAAAGTGCTGTACTCTATTAGGAGAGTCGAATTGCAGTAGCTCAAAAGAAACATGAGATGAGGTGTTGTAGCAGCAACATAATATTTACAGTGCCCACAATCACGATAAAGACCCTGACCATAACTATCACATGACATTTGATCACAAAATATGCCACACTCTCCAGATAGAGGATAAAGCTGAAGGATTTATTTAGACACCGGAAAACCGAATCCCAAAACCAGTAAGCTGATTCCATCATAGGACCAAAGATATTCAGAAGCCATAATAATGCTGAGAGGCACAGCATCCTTCAGCCTTCCTATAAACCAATAGAGGATCAATATTTACTCACAAACTCTCTATCTCCTTGCCTAAGCTCCTCTGTCCCCAATTGTCTCCAATTGTCAGACTCTATGGGCTGTGCTTCTCCTCAGCAAACTCCCACCACAGGCTCCATGTGAACATATTAAGCCTATCATGGGGCAGAGTTTATTTTCACAGCAGGGAAGCTTCCTTGGGCTGTAGGAGGCAGAGTTTATCTTCACAGGAGGGGAGGTCTTCAAACTCCACCCCCTAGATCTATTAAGGGGCAAGGAAGATCTTCAAATTCCCATTCCCATTACAAGTGTGAAAATTTAGACAGCTCCACTCCAAATGTTCATGTGGAATACTTGTGCTTGACTTGTAGTAGAGCCTTCCAATCTTGGAATGGTCTGATCAGCCACAATCAGACACATTGTACCTTGACCCCAACATAGTAGTATCATTTTGGTCCTCTTCAAGTATGAAGGACAGCAATCACCAAGGATGATCAACTGTGAAATATTTAACTACTTTGATCAATACAGTGATCCAAGACAATTCCAAAGGACCCATCGTGAAAAATGCTATCCTCCTCTAGAGAGAGAATTGAGTGCAGAAGCATACTTTTTTTAAAAACTTTCTTTACTTTTCTCTTTTTTTCTTTTTTTCTTTTTGGAGGGGCAGTTGCAGTTAAGTGACTTGCCCAAGGTCACACAGCTAGTTTTGTGTGCGTGTGTGTGTTAAGTGTCTGAACCCAGATTTGAACTCAGGTCCTCCTGAGTCCAGGGCTGGTACTCTATTCACTGTGCCACCTAGCTGCCCCTTTCTTTACTTCTTGTTTATGTATGTGTTTATGTTTTATTTTACAACGTGACTGATATAAAAATATATTTTGCATGACTTCACATATATAGTCAATATAAAATTGCTCACCCTTTCAGTGGGCAGGGAAGGGACAGGAAGGAGGGAGATAATTTGGAATTAAAAATTTAAAAAAAAAGAATGTTAAAAAATGGAAAATATTTAATGATACACACACGTATAGAAATGATATAAAAGTTTAAAAAAATGATGAAGGGGATAGCTTCAAAAGATCTTGGGAAGACCTGGATGAAATGATACAGAGGGAAGTGAGCAGAACTAAGAGAACAGTGTGTACAATGAAAACAAAAATATTAAGACAACCTAGAAAAATTTGGGATTCTGATCAGTATGATGACCAACCATGATTTCTGAGCTCTCATTCCACCCACCTGTAATGGGAATGGGAATTTGAAGTTCTTTCCTGCCCCCTAATATGCTTAGGGGGGAGTTTGAAGACCTCCCCTGCTTTGAAAGTAAACTCTGCCCCCTAATAGGCTGAATGTAATCGCATGGAGCCTGTGATGGAGGGAATTTGCTGAAGGGTACAGCAGAGCCCAAAGGAAGCTGGTCAGAGCTAGCAAGACAGTGGGGGACAGAAGATGCTTATAAAGGAAATAGAGAGGTTTGTGAGTAAATATTGATCTTATATTGGATTGTTGGAAGGCTAAAGGATGCTGTGGCTCTCAGCATTATTATGGCTTCTGAATATCTTTGGTACTATGATGGAATTGGCTTACTGGTTTTGGTATTTGGTTTTCCAGTGTCTAAATAAATGCTTCAGTTCTATCCTCTTTCTGGAGAGTTTGGTATATTTTGTAATTGAACGTCATGTGATACTTATAGTCACTGTCTTTATCGTGATCATGGGCACTTTAAATGTTGCATTGACACCTCCTGATAGAGAGGTGAAGGTCAGAGTGCAGAAAGAGACATACTTTTGGATATGCGCCATTTTGGAAATTTGTTTTGCTTAACTATACATAGGTTTTAACTGCACAGGAGTTTTCTTTTTTCTTTCTTTCTCCATTGGAGGGCAGGAGATGGGATGAAGAGAAATCAGATTTTTACCAATTAAAAAAGTAAAATTCAGTTTAAAATGAATTTATTAAGAAAAATAAAATGAGCGTATTAGGCTAGATTAAAAAAAAGGAAAGAAAGAAAATGAAACATTATACTCAACAGGGTGTAGGGGCAAGGTAAGCCCCTCTGTGAGGAATAAGATTATACAAACCTAGGCCCCAACTCAATATGACTTTTCTATTACCCTGAGTTGTTTGGGAACAGGGATCCTGAGAATTTGAGGGCTGCTCCTCTCCTGGGACCCTGGCCAGGTCCTTGAGAAGAGATATGATAACTGCCCAATTCCTGGAACTAGCCACGTCAAGGAAACATTGCTCTTGGGGGGGCCTTGGAGGCACTGGCCTCCCTCCCTGGCCTCATACCAGATACTGATGCTTACTAAAAAACACCTGGCAGTATGCCTTCTTTGTTCTCAGCACTACTTAAACTGTAAGATTCAGACCCCAAAGTGGAATCTCACCCATGGAGAGGATGCTCTGCCTGAGACCCTCCCTTGAGGGACCCTGATGGCTATACACAGGATTCCCCAGCTTGTGTGGTCAGGTGTTGGTACTTCCCTGCAATGGTGATGCTTGTAAATATATGTATGTATGTATGTATCCACTATTAATCAGAGTTGCTCTTATTCTGCTATCTTTAAGCCTCTTACTCTATGTCCGGTTTCTTTCTCACTTGCCTATATATACATCTATTCTGAATAAGTATTCTAAAGAAATTGCCTTGGGCCTTTCTTGGAGTGCTGAGCATTCTGTTTGTGTGAATTCTGAACCTCCTTAATTGGACATTATGGCGTCATGAACAGGATTCGCAGGTCAGAATGCCATCCTTCAAGAAATCCACTGTGGAAAGGCTGAAATTGAGTGGTTATTGTTATTGAATTTGAGATGGGGTGGGCACTGATTGTGGTAGAAAATATAGACTATTGTAATTTGTTATCATTTTGAGAACCCAAGAAAGCAGTTAGAATTTTAGCCCAGTATGTTTTAAAATGACCTGATTATAATAAGGGAAAAGCAAACTTCTTGTAAACTTTTTGGAAGATATAAATGTGAATGGGTAATTGGAATAGTAAGGAAAGAAATAAATTTATGGATATATTTCCTTTCTGAGGACCAAGTGTATTAGAACTTAGAAATACATAGTTACATGATCAAAAGGTACATATTGTTATTTGGCATTAAGAAAGTGATTCACTGTATGTGCCTCTTCCTCCTCCCCCAAAAGTTGTATTTACCTTAGTTCGCTGTTCAGTAAGTGAATGGTGGTGGAATCCACATCCTAGGGATTCTTATGGGACTGATATAATTGTAAAGGTGCTAAAATCCTGGTACAAAACAACAGTGCTATTTGAGTGTAAACTGTGAAAGCTAAAAATTAATTGTTTCATGTTTGTTAATCTTATGTGGATTTTTCCTTAAGTGTGAATTTTATGCCAATGGTGATGGGATGAATGATTTTCTCTGCAAAGCAATTTGGAAATGACTAAATTTAGGTCACCAGATTGATAATTACTTGATTTTGGTTTCAAAGTCTAAATTTAGGTACATGATAATTATTTATGATATTGTTACTGATAAACAGTTGTATTAAAAGAAAGTTTCAGTTAAGCTTGTTTAAACTTGTAAGATTGTTAACCAAGCTATTTGGTGATTTATTGCATAAATCAAGTATTTACAAAAGTATATTTGTGAAAGGTAATTATTGGTAATTATGTGAAGAAAAGACCTGTGAAACCTCCTTGTGTAAATTTTGTTAATTATTGGGGAAAGATTTTATGACCAGAAAATTTAGGAATTATATAGTAGTTAATGATATCAGGATAGACTGTTTTTGAAAAAAAAGGGTGGGGGAATATTCTTATGAAGGAATGTTTTATAAGATCTTTGTTATGAGATGATGGGGAAGCAATCTTAGTCCTGGGAAAGGAAGCAGGGAGAGAGGGACAGCAGGTAGGGAAATCTGCCCATTAGTGCAGTAGATATTATCTGTAGTGAATTGCTTATAATCAGAATGATTTGATGAAACTGTGGGAATTTGTTTTAATGCTAAAACCTAAAATTGTTCATTGATTACTGTATGTGGAACGGAAGAGACTGGATGAAAACTTTATTCTGACTAGTTCTGCTCATTCAGAACAGTCCTCCTGCTACTGTATGATGTAAAACTGCCGAAGCCCCTAGAAATTATCCCTTAGGCAAGGTCATTCAGCCCGGGAAAGAGAACCTGTCTTAGTTATGAAGCTCCTAAACAATAAATTTGACTTGCTGAGAAGCAGCAAAGTCTATGGACAAAAAATTTAAAAAGGATCTCTAACAATTGGCTTTACCAGGATGAGTTAAAAAAAAATTGTGAAAGGAAAGCTGAATGATCTGGATAATGGATTGGAGAGATTTGGAAAGATAAATAAAGGTTTGATTGGAAATATGGAAGGCAGATAAGAAGGTTTGGGGACAAATGGGGATTTCCAAGCCCCTCCTGTCTCTAAATAGGGGTCTGGATACCTTTGTATCAGATGATTTAAGTATTTTGAGAAGGGTGTGAGGAAGTGTTTAGGAAAGCAGATGTTAATTAATAGTTAGATAAAGAAATAAAATGTTGGAACATTATCCCATAAGTTAAGGCTGGGATTTCAAAGTGACAATAAGGTGTATTTGTGTATTGTGTGTAATGGCATCATTAGATATTTCAAAGTGAATGAAATAAGGCAGAAGAGATAGAGCCTGGAATGCGATGCTGAGGATGGATGGATGGAAAACAGCCAGAGGACTCCCATCAGATGGTGTAACACCTCACAGTTGTATGAAATGAGACTTTTGGACATTGAAGGGACAATTTATTTGTTAGTTTTCTTTTGAATCTCTGTATCTGTACTCACAAAGGGGACTGCCCCCTTGTATGTTGTCAATGTGGCAATCTTACTTAAAGGAAAGATGGTAAATGGAATCCCTTACATATGTGAGACCTGATAAACTCTTATTGCTTATTGGAGCTCCATGAAAATAAAAATAACTAACTGGCTCTAAGCTGTGATTGGTGGAATTTGCTGTGTAATGTAAAAGGCACATGGGATCATAGCTAAATTTTGCTTTGAGTTTGAATTCAAATATAGTTGTCTGCATTAAATCAGTATCTGAGAAAAAATGCCACAAGCTACTCAGACAGAATGTGATCTTGTACTGTTAACAGGTGGAAGCAAAGTAAAGGCCGAAGTTTAGTAAAAGGCCAAAGGGACAATCTTAGCCTCTGTCTGGGATGGGATCCCTCCTGGCTCAGTTTACCCATAGGGTTCCTTTGAAAAGGAATGTTTCCCACCTATTCCTGAGTCTAGCTGTGAGGTGGAATGGATGCTGCATGGTGGATATCTGTGACTTTACCTGAATTTAACCAGAGCCAAGGATGTTTTATCCTGTCATATTCGGAATGTCACATGTCCCTGATTTTTCCCTTCCATAGCAAGTTTCTATGATCAGAGCAAGTAGTCAGTAACAGATATGAGCTCTTTTTGTGTTAGCTTATTGGAAAATCTAATATTATTTTTCATCCAGAATTAAAACATGTGCAGAAAGTTATCCAAACTGCTAAGACTAAATTTTGTGATATCTAGGAATTGTGCGAGTATCTAGGAATTTAAATTGTAGTAATACTTTGGGAATTTATGTTACTCAAGGACACTAACTTAATTTTATGAACTCCAATTTTAAAGGTTTGTTTTTGCTTAAAGGAAAAAGAAAGATGTCATTTAAAACTTTCCAATTCATTTTTCTTATATAAAGGTTTAGTGGCTATTCCCCTCAACACTAGGATAAATTTAAACTTTTTTTTTTAAGAAAGGAAATACTTTTAAGAAGGGATGTTTTGAAGGTTCTTGTATGTTATACTTTGGAAGGTTTAACAAATTTCAAATTAATGCAATACCTTGTAAAGCCGACGAGATCTTGCTGTTTCAATCTAAATTTGTAGTCATCCCATTATCTAAGCAAAAGTTAACATGTGTAACTGAATGTATATGTAAAAGATTCAATTTCTGAAGTGTCTCTTTCTTCCAGAGTGAATATAATCAAAGGATAAACAAGTTTCGTGAAACAAGGATGTATGTCTACTATTCAGTTGTGAGGTTCAAGTCAGAAGCCTCTTTTGTTATAGGCAGTGCAGTTATGTTAGTAGAAGAAGAATAACTTAGGAGGTATCTTGTCTATGGGAAAATGAAAAGGAAAGTAAAATGGTCTGAGTAATGAGTTATACCAGCCCATACTCACCCTACTTCTATTTAATTTCCTCCTACTCCTTTTTGGCTCTTGTTTGTTTAACCTCTTTGCCAGATTTGTTTCTTCTAGGCTCAGCACCCTTCACTTGCACATGACATCTCAGGCTGAGTACCAACCACTGTCCAAGAACATGACCCATCACCCCTGGACCTGGCATCTATCAAGTTCTGGATACTAGCTACAGACCCAGCCCCTTGAATGGTGGGACCCTATGAAACATAGACAGCTCTATGCACCTCCCCAGCAAGAAGCAGTTCAGGAAGCTGAGACCATCGACCCTTGTCCCCAAATGATTTTAGGTCCTATCTGTTGAAGGGGGAAATGATAGGGTGCTGAGGTGCTTGTGCTTGAACCATAGTTTGTAAAATCACCTTAGTCTGCAAAATTACATTTCTTCCTAGCTCAAGGGCTGCATGCCCTAACAAAATGCTTATCTCTTTCCCAGTTACAGTGGTCAGTTGCACCTATAGAATTTAGGTGTACTGTGTACTGACTGAGGCAGTTGGGTACAGGTAATGATGGCGTGGTTTGTGGAATGGTCACCAGGTGGTTGAAGCCCTGCCTGCTGAACCATTCCTCCAACCTGTGTGATTTGACTCTGTGACTGCTTTCTAACTTCTCTGTGCTGTATGGATACTCAATCCATATGTATAGTGTATAGTATAGATTGATTTGACTTGTGTAGGCCTACTTGCTCCTTATTAAGGATGATGTGATTGTTGTTTTCTTCCCTGGCAGGCCAATCCCTGGGACACAATGGATGATGTGATTGTTTCCTGGGTACCCAAGCTTTTACCTCTTTCATACACCTCTTTGTCTTTAAGCCCCCTGATTGGACTCCTCAATCAATCAACACAGCTTTGGCAACTATTGGAGAAAAATCAACGAGCCCTCAATGAACATTGAATTCAAACCCATGGACTTGCTGATGAACTATTAGAGGCCTCTCACTTAATCACTTCAGATACTAATCACCACTAGTATGATCTCTTATTTAGCATGTTGTTAATTCTTTTGTTTTTGTGTAACATCTATATATGCTTTAGGATAAGGAAAATATACCAATCCATGACCCCACTTACAGGGACGGCCTATGCTTTGTGTAATCTAAAGGCTGAATGTAGGGGCAAGGTAAGCCCCTCTGTAAGGAATAAGATTATACAAACCAGGGCCCCAACTCAATATGACCTTTCTATTACCCTGAGTTGTTTGGGAACAGGGATCCTGAGAATTTGAGGGCTGCTCCTCTCCTGGGACCCTGGCCAGGTCCTTGAGAAGAGATATGATAACTGCCCAACTCCTGGAACTAGCCAAGCCAAGGAAACATCGCTCTTGGGGGGGCCTTGGAGGCACTAGCCTCCCTCCCTGGCCTCACACCAGATACTGATGCTTACTAAAAAACACCTGGCAGTATGCCTTCTTTGTTCTCAGCACTACTTAAACTGTAAGATTCAGACCCCAAAGTGGAATCTCACCCATGGGGAGGATGCTCTGCCTGGGACCCTCCCTTGAGGGACCCTGATGGCTGTACCTGGGATTCCCCAGCTTGTGTGGTCAGGTGTTGGTGCTTCCCCACAACGGTGATGCTTGTAAATATGTAAATATGTATCCCCACTATTAATCAGAGTTGCTCCTATTCTGCTATCTTTAAGCCTCTTATTCTGTTATGTCCGGTTTCTTTCTCACTTGCCTACATATACATCTATTCTGAATAAGTATTCTAAAGAAATTGCCTTGGGTCTTTCTTGGAGTGCTGAGCATTCCATTTGTGTGAATTCTGAACCTCCTTAATTGGACACAGGGAAACAGGAGGGAGCAGGGATAGGGGAAGGAGGGTGGGGCAGGGGATGAGTGAGTAGAAGGTAGATTAAGGAAGGTATTATTCATAATTAAGAGAAACACTAAGCTAAAAAAAAAAAGGAATAGGGGATTAAATGGGGAAAAAAGAGAGGCCAACAGTGACAGAAGGCACCAAAGCATTACAGATCCCTTTACATCTAGAGGAAGAATCCAGGCCAGTCATGGTCACTTCAAACCCTGCTCAGTCCATGACTCTCAAGACCATTTCCCACCTCTCCCCTCGAGGTCTTCTCATGTCAACAAGGCCTGAAACCTACAACCTCCTCTCCCATAACTTCCATTTGGATAAGCCGCCACAATAGCCATGTTCCCTTCTAACCCCACTTATCCTATGATTCCCCCAACCATGTTTCCACAGCCCTTCAACCTCTCCTATCTCCCTCCCTTAGAATATAAGCTCCTTTGGGGTACGGTCTACCTTTCTATTCATCTGTATTTGCATTCCTGGTGCTTAGTATGGAGCCCAGCTTAATGAAGGCTTTGTCTGTCTCTGAAGTGAGTCCAGAGAACATCAGCCTTAGCAACTCTCCGATAAAGGGATAATTTGAGAAAAAAATGGAAAGTGAGAATCAAGTAATCCTAAGTTACTGCTGTAACTTAGCTATGCAGATCAAACATTCAGGGGGTGCTTTTATGTCTTCTTGTGTCTCTGTGTGTGTCTTTCTGTTTGTCCTTTTAATGAAGACAATGAAGACTGCTACCAGTCTCTATGTGAAACCAACCAGTTATAGTAATTGCTGCCTATCTACCATCAAGACTAACCAAGATGGCAGAGTAGGAGGAAGCACAATCAAACTCTCTCCCACAAAGTTCTAGAAAACTCACTAGACTGAATCCTAATCAGTAAAGCCAAGAAAACAAAGTATAGTGAGTCATATTTCCAGCCTAGGTTGTCAAAGAAAGACAAGAAGATCTGTAAACACGGGGGGCCAGAGGCAGCCAGGAGCAGATCTATAAACAAAGTCTCAAAGAAGAACATAGCTTAGCTACAAGTTTATTTAGAATTCCTAGAAGAAATGAAGAGTCTTGTATTATGTAAAATGATTTTATAAATTAAATGAGCGCAATGGGGAATTAGAAAAGAAATGAGAACTATGGAAGAAAGAATTGGAAAAAATAAATGAACAGCTTGGCACAAGACACAAAAGCTTGCGAAAGCATCAAATGCCCTGAAAACTGGAGTGGGTGAAGCAGAAGTTACAGCCTCCAGTAGATAAAAAGAAATACTAAAACAAAGTCAAAAGACTGAAAAAATAGAAGAAAATATAAAACATCCCATATGGAAAATAATCAATATCTTTGTAAAAACGAATTCATGTGAATTTGTCAATCAATGTGGGAAGGAACACACTGGCTAGAGGGGCATAAATGGTCATTTTTTGAAGCCTGGAAACCTTGGGGGCTACTCTTAAAATACTGAAGGCATGAGTAGTCAGCCACCCTCTGGGAACACAGGCAGCCAACATGGTGTGAATTGGGCCACTGGCCCCAAAGGGGCACAGGTTCTTTTCAAACAAAATGTCTCTCATTCACACATCAAAACTGTTAAAGATTCCTTACAAGTTATAACAACAGAAATAACCTTGTTCGGTGACTCTGGTGATCACAATCAGGCAAGGCATATGTGATAGGATCAGAGTTCCCACCACTCATTTCCCCACAACAGGGATTTGTTTTCCATAAAAGGTGACAAAACTGTCCTTTTGACCTGATTGGCTTCTGCCTCTCTGGACACAGCTTCCTGGTCACCTAAGTGTATTGAACATACCACCCACATGGTATTGGCCCAGCTTTACTGCCAGTATTTGCTTAAGACAAGAATATCATGTAACTAGCCCTGATGTTAATGGTTAAAGTGCAAATTCCAGCTGTATCCCTGGGGTTTATTATTTTACCTGATGCAAATCTTCCCCCCTTGCTCTCTACTCTTTGATGTATAAATCATTACCTTCCATAGTATCTATCCATCCTATCTATGGTACCAAAGCCCACTGTCACTACTCAGTTGCTTGTCCCTGTTTTTGAAGAGGAGCAATGACATCATGAGCAGAGTCTTGATCTGCACATGAATTGGATTTAAGTGAGCCTGACTCAACCATTCTCTCCCAGAGTCATTGAAGTCCGGTGGCAAGACCAAAGTCAGGACAACTGGCCATGGCCAGAGATGCTGTGGGTGACCTTGGCATCTTTGATGTCTGACCAAGCTCCCAGTGCTCCAAGGCACATGCTTCAGCTGCCCTCATGGCCATCGGTACACCCATTCTGCCAGGGGAAGTCTTCACATGCTTGGGGTAGATATCCCCCCAAGTCACCAACAGGTTTGAGGCCTGTTGGTTACCCTCAGCCAGGCTTTGCCCATCTGCCAAGGTAGTTTTACTGGGGTGTGGTCACTGCACATGGCACAGCTTCTTGGAGCCACAGGCGAGAGCTGGGAGAAGGTAGATGCCAAAGGTGCACGAGAAGGGCTCAGCAGGCTCCTCCTAGAGGCTAGTCCTCCCTGAGCACCCCATCCCTTACAGTGAAAACCTATCCTGGAGTGACTGAAGCTGCTGCTCAGACCTCATTGGCCTTTGCATGCTGTGGATCTGTGCTCTGAACACTTAACAAGCTAGGGCTTTACATGTTTCTGCACGTTGAGAAATGTGATTGGCAGCAGTATCTGTGGATGAATCCCAGACAGTCTCTGCCCCCTTCTGCTGCTCCTATGGCCAGACCGGCCAGACCTTGGGGGGCCATGCTTAGGAGGAGCCTCGCTGTGTGCTCCCAGGAACTGCTCATCTTCAGTTCTACCCAGCAACTCTCTGCCCTACTGCAGAATGTGCCTTTTCACGTCTGTTTCTTAGAACTTAATCAAACCATCACTACTATGGACACACCTACACAGGATGGTTCCACTCCATTTCCCCTTCCCCCAATGTGTGGTTTGCTCCACTAGAACAGATAAGCCTTTCAGAGACCTGAATTTGTTACATGCGCACAGTAAAAGTTTAAGAAATGTGCCATCTGGTGGCCATCACAGATACTGCAGCCTTACAGGAAGGCTGTCCTGCCCAGGTGGGAGAGAAAGTGGATGAGGAGGTTATGGAGCTGGGCAGCTCAGCTACGGAGTATTCCCTGGCTGGATGATTAACAAAGTGACACTCTGCCTTCCTACAGGCTTAGAGAAGGTTGAGATTAGATACAGTAACATATTTGGATTGCTTCAGACCTGTCTCACTCTCTCTGACTCTATTTGCCTAACTTCTTTAACTAGTCTAATCTGCACATTTCTCTCATTGTCCTGAATCCTCCTCACTATCCTGTGTCCTTATCCAAGTGTGCCTCTCTGCCTCTGGCTCTGTGTCCCTTTTGTGATTTTGTAGGTCTGTCTCTCCCTTTATCTACATGACTGTCTCTGAATATTTCTAAGATCTCTGCCTCTTGCCCCCAATGTATGACTCTGGCCAGTCTGTGTCTCTCTTTGTTTTCATATTGTTCGTGGTTAGACAGCTCAAGATAATCTCAGTCTCAGTCTAATTGGTGGGTCAGTTTCTTTCTCTGTCCACTTGTGTCTGTCTCTGACTTTCTAGAATCTGTCTTCATGTTTCTCCTGGTGTCCATCCATATCTCTCTTTCAGACCCTTAGGTCCATTCTTCCCTTTCCCTATCCAAGCCCTTCTGCTGAACTGACACCATGCACTATCGATCATTGTCCTTGTTCCTAAGGGAACACCAATTAAAACCACATCCCTGTAAGTGCTCCTGCCTTGAACAGCAACATGGCTTAGTGGATAGAGTGCTATACCTTGAATCAGGAAGACTTGAGTTCAAATCTGACCTCAGACACTTACTAGCTATGTGACCCTGGGCAAGTCACTTCCCCCTCGTTTCCTCGTTTATAAAAATGGAGCTAAATAATAGCAACTATGTCGCAGAGTTGTTGTGAGGATCCATGAGATGGAGCACTTAGCAAATGGCCTCCCACAGTCTGGCCGGTCTGACCATAGGAGCAGCAGAAGGGGGCAGAGACTGTCTGGGATTCATCCACAGATATTGCTGCCAATCACATTTCTCAATGTGCAGAAACATGTAAAGCCCTAGCTTGTTAAATGTTCAGAGCACAGATCCACAGCATGCAAAGGCCAATGAGGTCTGAGCAGCAGCTTCAGTCACTCCAGGATAGGTTTTCACTGTAAGGGATGGGGTGCTCAGGGAGAACTAGCCTCTAGGAGGAGCCTGCTGAGCCCTTCTCATGCACCTGTGGTGTCTACCTTCCCCCGGGGCACATGGTCAGTGCTATGTCAATGTCCCTTCTTATTATTTTCATTGTTAGCTGGCCGTCTCCCCATCAGTGACTGCCCTGTGCCTTTCTGTTGCACTGCCCTGAGCCTGCAGACAGCAAAAAAGCCTGAGTCAAGCAGTTAGCAAACTCTGGTTGGTATGAAAAAGACTGCATAAACAGCCTTGTCTCACCTGCTCCCCAAGTAGCTGGGAGCATTAGAGGCCTGGCAGCTCCACCCCTCAGCATCTTCTGAATAGGCCCCCTTTTCTCCCTTGCCCCTACCCCACCCTGGGGCAGGCCTTCATCACCCCACACCAGGGCAATCACAGTAGCTGGGGGGGTCTGCCTGCCTCCAGTCCATCCTCCATCCTAAAACAGGCCTGATCATGCTGCCCCCTACTCACTAAACTCCCGTGGTTCCCTAAGGCCTCCAGGATCAAATACAAAACACTGTTTGGCATTCAAAGCCCTTCCTTACCTGCCCCCCTCCTTTCTTCCCAGCCTCCTCACACCTCACTCCCCTACACAGACTCTTCCATCCAGGGACCCTGGCCTCCTGGCTGCTCTGTGAACAAGACCCTCCATCTCTTGGTCCTCCTCAGCTCTGTCTCCCGGCTTCCCTGGCTTCCTTCAGGTCCCAGCTAAACTGCCATCTTCTTCAGGAAGCCTTCCTGCCCCTCTTAGCTCTGCTGCCTTCCTTCTCTTCCGTACTTTCTGTTCAGCCTGCATGTTGCCTGTTTGCACATAATTGTTTGCATGCTGTCACCCCAGTTAGACTGGAACCCTCCTGGAGGGCAGGGACTGTCTTTTGCCTTTTTTTTATCCCAGTGCTTAGCACAGTGCCTTCTTGCACACAGTAGATGCCCAACACATATTTATTGACTGAGCTGGGTATGACTCAAGAAATGTCAGCGCTGGGAGGGTCTTGGGAACTTTAAGGTATAGGCACTGAACAACACCACAGAACACAGAATATTGGAAAATATCCATGAGTGGAGAAGTTGGGAAGATTCATTAAAGACCATCTAGTTCAGCACAGCCATTTTACAGGCAAGTAAACTAAGGCCAAGAAAAAGAAATGCTCTGCTGGGCCAGGATTGTACAGCAAGGCCCTGGAGGAGGTGGAACAGAATCTGATTCTCATGATTTCCAGTCCAACCCTCTTTCCTCTCTACCTCTTGCAATTTTTCTGAGGGAGGGTAGTGGCCCAAAATGGACTTCGTCCCATTTGCAATTTAGCTGGTCAGGCCCAGAGGGGGTGGAAGCAATAGTGATGAGTCAGCAGCCATTGTGGACTGGCTGGGCCTGGAAGAGCTGACAGTGACCTTGGCTAGAGGAATGACCTGACGGGGACAACTGCCATTGGACAAAGGAAGCATGAGGTGGGGACGGGGAGTGAGCTCAGAGCATCCCTGCTCTTTTAAAAGACTTCCCACCCTTCCCTTGGCTGTAGCCTCCCTTAGTCCCTGGCCAGGAAGGACAAGAAAGGAGCCATGGCCACTGGGCTCACTATTCTGCTCCTTCTAGGTGAGTCAGTAGGCACCTCGGTGTCATCTCTTTCCTGCTCAGCCAGGTGCTCATTCTCCTCCCTTCCCATTCTTGGTCCCATGGGGGAGCCAGTGAATGAATTCGAAGCCAGCCTCCACCCTTGAGTCTCTCCCTCCCTTGTCCTGAGGCACAGCCACCATCAGCCTTCTCCACTCTTCCAGGTGCCCCCCAGGACCACTGGAGAAAGTCACCCTGCGCCCCAAGGCTGCCTGGGGCCTCTCCACCCTCTGCCTTTCCTGCTGCCTGGCCATCCCTACCTTGCTCCCAAAGCTGGAGCTACAAGAGTTCTCCTGCCTCCCCACACAGCCCATGGGCCTCCTGTCTACAGATGACCAGCTTCTTCTCTCCTGGCCTAAAAGGGGAGGCCTTCCCTCATGGGCTCTCCAGGCTTCACCTCCAGAGCCCATCTTTCCTCCTCCCATCTCTTCCAGGAGCTCCTCCTCATTCCTGCTACAACCAGTTTTCCTTCTCACCTCTGAGCTCTTCTCTGCCTTCAGGTCACCATCCCTCCTGCTCTTCCCTCTCCTGTGTGGATGTCCTCAGGGCGGTGCTTGAGCCTTACACTGTCCTCTACTCCCTAATTCACTCAGATTCACGGGCTGCTGAACAGAGCCAGAGGACAGCATGGCACCCCCTTCTACAGACTTTCCTGGGGCTCAGTGCCCTCATCTGTAAAACAGGAGATGATGGTCCCTGAAACACCCACCTCACACAGCAGGCACCAGGCTTAAAATGAAGTGCCACATGCCCAGAGCTTGGCAGAGGCCACTCAGTATCAGCTTTTCTCACCATCATTTCTTTTCATTCAAACATGCTGTGACTCTGCCCTGTCTCCTACAGGACTTTGGCTGGACCCAGAGATCGAGGCAGAAGCAGCCACGTGTGAGTGAGTCCATAAGATCCAGACCCACACAGCGCCAGGGGAGCCAAGGGGGCAGGAGGGAAGGTGGGAGCCAAGGAGGAAGGAGGGAAGGAGGGAGCCAAGGGGGAGGGAGGGAAGGAGGGAGCCAAGGAGGAAGGAGGGAAGGAGGGAGCCAAGGGGGCAGGAGAGAGCCAAGGGGGCAGGAGGGATATCCGGACAGGTGCAAGGAGCTCTAAAATGATCAGGAACAGATGCCACTCGACCATTCTCCTTTCTGCACCAGGTGATGTAGGCTACTGCCCACATTCTCATGGCTTGATCTCTAGGAATGACCATAGAAGGTTCATGGGGTTGTGGGGAGCAGGGGTCCCCAGGCTTAGGAAAGTCTAGCTCCAGTCTCTGGAACCAGAGGCAGGGGAACCACTAACCAAAGGATGTCTCCCACCATCACCTTCCCATTTGCTCTCTGTCACTCTAGAGCTCAGTGGGTAGAGCATTGGGCCTGGAGTCAGGAAGATTTCAAATCTGGCCTCAGACATTTAACTAGCTGTGTGGCCCTGGGCAAGTCTCTTCAGCACTGTCTGCCTCAGTTACCTCCGCTGTAAAGTAGGGATAAGAATAGCACCTATCCTCCAAGGTAGTTGTGAGTATCAAGTGAGTGAATATTTGTAAAGCAATGACTTGGGGTTTTTCCCCTTCTTTCCTACCAAATCCATGCCTTAGGGCGCCTCCTAGTTCTGCCCTTGAAAGGCTCTCCAGGCTCTGCCATTTGATGCATTCCACAGGGCTGAAGGTCCCTCTGAGTACTTAGCACAGCCAGGCCTGGCACATCAGAATCATAATTACAGCCACCTACTATGTTCTGGGCACCGCCCTGAGCATTTTATAAATACCTCATGATCCTCATAACAACCCCCAGAGGTAAACACTATTACTGTCCTCTTTTTACAGATGAGGAAACTGAGGCAAATAGACGTTAAGTATCGTAGTAGACTCAATAAATTCTCTGGGAACTCTCACAGATGTAGACACGACTCCTCGCCTCTGGATAGAGTCTGAATCCCCATCAAGACCCTGGGACAATGTGACCCTCCAGTGCGTGGTCGCTAATACTCTGGCAATGAAGTTCCAGCTGTTCAGAGATGGGGAAGTCTTCTCTTCTCTCTCTGCCCTGGGACCCTGTGCCAGGTTCCCACTGGGGCCAGTGACAGCTACCAACAGGGGTGTTTACACATGCCAGATCCAAGAGACAGAAAACCACTGGGGTCTAGTGAGTGACCCAGTGGAGGTGACAGGGACAGGTGAGTGGGGACCAAACTTTGACCCCTGCCCTTCAGGGCTGGCAGGTGGGGAGTGGGAGATCAGAGGGGAGGAGGAGTCTGAGTGCCCCAGATGCCCACTGCCACTCGACCGTTCTCCTTTCTGCACCAGGTGATGTAGGCTACTGCCCACATTCTCATGGCTTGATCTCTGGGACTGACCATGAAAGGTTCCTGGGTTGTGGGGAGCAGGGGCCCCCAGGCTTAGGAACCAGAGGCAGGGGAAACACTAACCACAGGATGCCTCCCACCGTCACTTGCCCATTTGCTCTCTGTCTTTCTGTCTCTGTCTCTCTCTGTCTCTGTCTCTCTCCTTCTGTCTCTCTCCTGTCTCTGTCTCCCTTTCTCTCTCTCTCTCTCTCTCTCTCTCTCTCTCTCTCTCTATCTCTCTCTCTCTCTGTCTCTCTCTGTCTCTCTGTCTCTCTCTGTCTCTCTGTCTCTCTCTCTCTCTGTCTCTCTTTGTCTCTATCTCTCCTTCTTTCTCTCTCCTGTCTGTCTCTCTCCTTCTGTCTCTCCCTCCCTTTTTCTCTCTCTGTTTCTCTCTTCTCTCTCCCCTTCTGTCTCTGTATCTGTGTGTCTTGTGTCTCCATCCCTGACCATTTCCCTTCCCTCTCATTCTACCTGTAGAAAAGCAGCACAGTGTGAGGACAAAGAGCCCAAGATCAGGAGTTCCAAGTTCTGGGTTCTGGTTCTTGTTCTGTCTCTAACCTACTGTATGTCCCCATCAAAGTCCCTTCCCCTTTTTGTGCCTCAGTTTACATGTAGTGATTGGTGTAGTCACTACATCAATTTGTTTTGTTTACCTTTTTCTTTCTTACAAGGGAAGGTGCTGAAGGAAGGATAGTGGGATGTGACTGCTGAGTAAGCAAACCCAACCACAGCAGAGCCACACTCAAAGCCTCTTTGCCTAAATCTCCATGTCTATTCGAAACTCCCTATCAGCCACATGTAGACAGACTCGGGCAGACACACAATACATGTGGCAAACTCCAGCCCCTGGACCCCTTAGAATGATGAGTGCGGATTGGTGCCGCCCCAGGAAAGCCCCGCTCTTATGTGCTGCCTTCCCCTCCTGCTGCCCATGTCTTCTGTTCTGAGCTTTGGAGCTCAGGTGTTCTTCACCTGTCTAGGTTCTAGGTTCCAGATTCTCAGATGCTCTAACATTCTTAATTCCAACAGAGCTTCTCCCTGCACCCTCCCTGCGGGCTGAACCTGGACCTTGGATCCTCCATGGCCTGGAGACTAAGCTGTACTGCCAGGGCAAGCTGCTGGGCATGACCTTTGAACTGCATCAGGAAGGCGATCAGGAGCCTGTGAACAGCTCCCTCAACCCAGACACAGAAGCCACCTTTATCATTAGGAACCCTGGGAACTACACCTGTCGGTACCGGCCATCCACGATGGCCCCCGGGGTAAAGTCAGCACCCAGCGAGACCATAAACATCGTGATACCAGGTGAGGGCAGAGAAAGAGAGCTGGGCTAGAGACCCCAGACAGGAGCCCACACCCAGCTCAGGAGACATTCCTCCAACCACAGCCCTCTGGGTATCCCTGGGGAGAGAAATTCCAAGAGGAATTGAGGGGGAGCCAAGAGGCTCAGAAAGACTGAGACTCAAAGTGGGGGAGGAGAGAAGAGGAAGAGGGGGAGGAGGAGGAGGGGGAGGGGAGGGAAGGGGGAGGGGGAGGAGGAGAAAGGAGAGGTGGAGAGAGGAGGAGGAGAGGGGGAGGAGGAGGAGAAAGACTCTTAGGAAGCTGAGAAGTAACTAGATGGAGGAAGGCTAGCAGAGGGGGAGTGGCCACATCACACTGGTCAGCTCCCTTGGAGCTTCAAACCCACTTAGACTCCTGGCTCATTTTCACAGGCGCTTCTCCCTCCCATACTACACTGGGGCAACCACCACTTGTCAGATCCCCCAGCCTTTGCTCAGTCCTCCCATCCTTGACCCCTCTGCAGCTTCTGGCATTGTATATTACTCTCCCCGCCCTTGTTTTCATAGACACCAGGCTCCTGTGCTCCCTCACTGATCTCTCCTCCCTCAAGGAGGGCAGCTCTGGGGTCTCCTCCTCCATGTGCACACCCCACAGTGCTAGCACCAGAAGTGTGTGCATAGAATGGGTCTGGTGGGTGGTGGATGGAAGGCAGCATCTGTCTGATGAGCTTGACTCCAATTCCCCATTCAGACTCCCTCCCAAAGCCCTCTCTCAAATCTTGGGACAACCTGGTCATCAGGTCTGGTGGCTCCGTGACCTTCCGGTGCAGGGCAATGTTCTCAGGACTGGAATTCAAGCTGTTTAAAGATGGAGAGGAGGTGTTTGTCCCTCGTGTGTCTTCAACAGAGCCTGAGAGGATTGACTTCCACCTGATAAATCTGGAACCTGGGGCTGGTGGCAAGTACAGCTGCCGGTACAAGTTTAGGAACGGGCCACTGATCTGGTCAGAAGACAGCAAGTCCCTGGAGCTTGTCTTGAGCACAGGTGAGTAGGGCCAGGGGAGGAGCAGGAAAGGACTCTGGGAAAGCCAGCATCCAGCCCCTCACTTTTCTTTTTTTTCCCCTTTTTATGGTCTTTTTTTTTGCCTTTTTTTTTTTGGAGGTGCAATGGGAAGTAAGTGACTTGCCCAAGGTCACGTGGCTAGTTTTTTTGTGTTGTTAAGTGTCTGAGGCCAGATTTGAACTCAGGTCCTCCTGACTCCAGGGCCGGTGCTCTATTCACTGTGCCACCTAGCTGCCTCTAGGCCCTCACTTTTCAATCAACCAATTAATCAGTATTTATGAAGCACCTATTATGTGCTAGGTACTATGCTAAACACTGAGGGAAACAAAAAGAGGGAAAAGACAGGCCTGCCCTCCAGGAGCTTACAGTCTAATGGGAGAGACAACATACAAACAGAAAGACACAGATAGTTGAGTAAACTGAGGCCCAGACAGAAAACTGACTTGCCCAAGGTCACTGGAAGTCAGTCATGGAGCAACAATCCCCAGGGACCGCAGCAAAGAACAGGTGTCTTTGAGCCAAGAGACTCAGCCCTCCTGCTGGCAATTTGGGACGAGGCTATTCACCTCCAAGACCCTGTTTATGCCTCTGTTAGACGGATGATGACCTCGCACCTCCCTCAGCAGCTGGCACAGTGTTTGACTGATATTGGTGCTTAACAAATACTTGATTAATTGGACAGAATTGTGGTAGTGTGGCACAAGAGCAGTACCAACTCTCATTTCCTGAGTATCTTCAAGTTGGCCAAACACTTGACATCCATTGGGAGTCTGTCAGTGACTTGGCCAGGGGCACACCTGGAGAACATGTGTCAGGTGGCATTCCAAGCCATCTCCTCCTGATCCAAACTCAGGGCTTTGTCTGTGATATCATGCTGCCTCGCTCCCCCAGAGGAAGATGTGCTGGGCCACACAGCAGAGGACCAGGGTCCGAATTCCAGCCGGTCCCTAGCTACTCTGTGTCCTTGGGCCAGTTTCCCAACTCTCATCTATCAGAGGGGAAGGTGCCAGGTCAGCCCATCTCAAAGGCCCATCAATGATCCCAAGGGCTGGTTCATGGTGGAGAATCAGTGGCGTGACCCCATTAGCCTCAGGGTTCTGTATAAGAGAACACTGGGCTGGAGTGGAGGGTCTTGGGCCCCATCCCAGCTTGGCTGCAGAATCCATGGGCCCCCTGGCCTCCTGGTCTCATTCTCTCTGAAGCCATTTTCTGCTCTGTACAGTAAGATGGTCTTGATTTCATGATTGCAAGGGCGTTTCTTTCCTGACTTTCAAAGTTTTATGTTCTGAGGTCCCTGCCAACATTATTGTTCTCTGTCCTAAGGCCCCTCTGAATTCTGGCCTATCATGTTCTGTACGCAAAGGCCCTTCTCTCCCCTGGATGACTTTACATGTTCAGTATTCTAAGGCCCTTCCGAGCTCTGACTTTCCCTATTCTCTGTTCAGACTCCTCCCAAGGCTAACATTGTGTGGCTTTTTCTGTTTCTAGGAACATTAGCCAAACCCTCCCTCTCAGTGCAGCCCCAGGATGCCGTGATTTCTCGAGGGACCAATGTAACGCTCCAATGCCAGGGGTCCCACCCCAACATGAGGTTTGCCCTGCTGAAAAAAGGCTCAAGTGAGCCCGTGCAGGTTTTGAGCCCTGCTGGGTCCCGAGCTGACTTTGTCCTCTCTGACACCATGGCTGAAGACTCAGGCAGTTACAGCTGCATTTACTTCGAGACAGTTGCCCCATTCGCCGGGTCCCCAGCAAGCGAAGCCGTGGAGGTTCAAGTTGATGGTGAGGGGAAGGGCGGGGCTTTCTAGGAAATGGGGGGGAGGGGCTGAAATATCTGTAGAAGCAAAGGGTTGGAAAGGGTCTGAGAGCCAGAGCTCACCCGGCCCCTTCCCTCCTAAAGATGCATGGAGCGTTAGAACTGGCAGGCACCATGGGGCTGGCATGAGCATTTAGGGTCAGTTCCTTCGAGGCCAGCTAGTGCCAATTCCCCCCACCATGACCACTGGACAGAAAGCACAAACTGAGGCCAGAGGGGGAAAGGCCCTATCATAGCTACCTTAAAGCTCATCATTTTTTTAATGTCCTGAAGGAGGTCAAGCCCCACCAGGGGAGTGACCCGCAAAAGGACACATGGTCACACTAGGGCCACCAACCTACTGGCTTATCTGAGAGAGGAGCAAACTGTGACCAGGAAAGAGGAAGGGACTTACCCAAGGTCACAGAGTGCCGGTGTGGGCAAGAACAGGTGAAAAGGTCCTGCAGCTCCTCTAACACCATCTCTGCTGTAACTAGCACCCTAGACCAGCCTGATGTGCACAACCAGACCCTGGAAGAAGCTCCAGGGCTTTACTACTTGGGCCTGGGTCCGGCCCTTCTGGCCGCCCCATCCAAAGGGTGAACCAGTGGTATTGTAGATCAGGATGGGAGGACAGCATTTCATAGATGGAGGGAAGCACCGGCTGCCAGCTAGCCCAGCCTACACTAACGAAGAGTCAGACCTCCCACAATGGGGGGTCCACTCACAGTTGGACCTGGCAGGGCTGCCTGGCAGACCCTCAGCCTCTCCCACCCTCACCACAGCTGTCGGCTCCTGGAAGGTCCCCCTCCCTCCTGCCCCTCCTCCACTTGGCAACCCAGGGCACGTCTTCATGTTGCCTCTCCCCAAGCAGTTCCAGCATCTACTGTTGCCTTGGGGATCACAATAAGCTCCTCTCTTTAGCCTTTTCAGACCCTTCACGACTTGGCTTCTTCCTGCATTTCTGGTTTACACCCAACTGCTCCCTGCCTGGCAGTGATCCAGCACACTGGGTTCCTCCACCATGACCAGCCATAGGCTACCTCTGGGGCTTCACATGACTTCCCCTCTTTGGTGTCCCAGACTCAGCTTCAGTCATCCCTTCTGCAGGCAGCCTCTCCTGGTCCTCCTGCCACTGGCCTCTGGTCTTCTGGGCCTTCCATCTAGGCGATATACACAGACAGACAGGAAGACACACACACAGAGGGACCCCGTCTGGGAAGTCTACTTGTTGCTGTTCTATGGAAGGGAACAGAGGAGAGAGAGTCAGAGCCCAGAGAGGGAGTACAGAATATGGACTGTAGAAGATCAGGGTCCCAAGGGAGCTCTGGTCACAGAATACAGATCACCATAACTACCTGGGTAACCTTCTCAAATGAGCTTTCAGCTAACCCTAATTCCAGGGCCCTTGGGCTCTACAGCTAATGGCTGCAGAGTTGGACAGGGTTCTCAAGAGGCCAGCTGGTCTGGTCCCTGACTGAGCAGCATAGGCAGCCTTTGCTGGGACCTCTAGTGAGCTGTGGTGACCCACCAATCAATCAGTAAATCCTGTTAGGCCACTGGGATAAAAAGACCACAGCAAAGCACTTCTTGCCTTCAAGGAGCTTAAGCTCTGTCAGGAGAAACAATATGTATCCATTATGAGTGAGAAAATGTACATATAAAGTCAATACAACGTTATTTACAAGCAGTGGAAGGGACCAGGAGCAGCCCTGGAGCTGATCTCTGAAGGAGTCCAGGCAGTCTAAGAAGGAAGCATTCCAGGCATGGGGGACTGCCTGGACAAAGTCACTGAGGTGGGAAATGGAATGGCTTGTACAGAGATGAGCAAATAAGCCAGCTCAACTGGAGTGTACAGTATGTGAAGGGAAAGGATGCGCATTCAGTCTGTTCAGGTCAGATGGAGCTAGAACGTGAATCACTTGAAAAGAAGAGTTTTTTATTTGATCCTAAAATTAATAGGGAGCCACCAGAGTTTATAGGGCAGGGGAAGACATGAACAGACCCGTCCTTTAGGAAAATGACTTTGGTAGCTCTGTGTGAAGAGGGCAAAGTCCAGCCTTGACGAAAGAGGACAGAGGGTAGAAGCCCAACAGCTTCCTGAGTAGAGAGGACAAGCCAGAGCCAATGTCTGGATTCGGATGGGAGGGAGAGGGAGGGGGGAGACAAGGTGACCCCCAGGCTGAAAATGTAAGGGCCTTGAAGGATGGTGGTGCCCTGGCCAGACACAGAGACGTTTGGGCTGGTTTGGTGGTGGAAGAAGGGCAACTCTGCTTTGGACATGTAGAGTTTCTGGCACCTACGGGACATCCTACTGAAAACTTCCAAGGGGGCAAAAGTTGGAGATGCAGATAGGAAAAGCACATTGGATTTGTAAATCTGGGATTCAACTGAATTGCAATGATAGGCCACTGAGACTTTGGGGACCCCCTCAGTTAGGGGAGGGGGTATAGCAACATAGACTGAGAAGGGAGAGTCACAAAGGCCCACAGAAGAGAGTGGGAGGACAAAGCACGCAACAGTGGCCAAGCCTGCTGAGAGGTCAGGAAGGATGAGGGCCGAGCAGGGGCGATGCCCCCACTTCAGGCTGTCCCTAATGCCACTTGCTGGCTCTGACAGCCCAAGAAGGCAGCTGGGGGCTCCATAGTACACACAGTGCTAGGCCTGGAATCAGGAAGACCCAAGTCAGACTCAGACAGGTACTGGCTATGTGACCCTGGGCAAGTCACTTCACCCTGTTTGCCTCTATTTCCTCATCTGTAAAATGAGTTGGAGAAGGAGCTGGCAAGCCACTCCAGTGTTTCAAATGGAGACACAGAGTCAGACATGACTGAAATGACTCAGCAACAGCAAACTGAGGCCAAGAGGGGCCGGATTTTGTCTGAAATCACAGAAACTGTCTCAAAGATACTAAAACGGTGAGATTCCAGGCATGCTTGGGAACTTGGGCATCATGTATCATTTTAAGAATGCTGAAGGTGAGGCCAAGAACAGCAGGAAGGGAACTTCCATTGAATGGGCGAGAGCTCAGTCCTACCCCTTAAGGGCCAGCTGGGAAACTGAAGCCAGAAAGGGAAAGGGGCTTGCCTGGTTCCTTGTGCCAATGCAGGCTCTGCCTGGGGAACATGGAGAATCCAAGACCCAGACAGATGAAGTCACACAACCATTCAGGCAGCACCCACTGCCCTTCCCACACCCCCCAATATTCCGCCTCTAACAAGCAGGGCTGGGGGGCTGCTCTTTGTCACAGGCCCCCTCCGCAAGCCCACGCTGCGTGCCTTGAGCCCTGTGGTGACCCCTGGGAAGGATGCCACCCTTCGCTGCTCAGGACGGGTCCCTGCTTCCAATTTTCAGCTCTTCAGGGATGGAGAAAGCACAGAGCTGAAAGTGACCCCTCAGTACTTCAATGACTACACCGCTGACTTCCTGTTGAGGAACTCCAAGCCTCAGGATGGGGGCCGGTATAGGTGTCGCTACCTCACTAGGACAAAACCCATCTTAACTTCAGAGATCAGTGACCCTGCAGAGATTTCAGTGACAGGTGAGAGCTCTGCGGCCTTTGGGACTTGGGGCATTAACTTAACCTCCAAATCCCTGTCCTGCAGCTGAGAAGCTGGGAGTGACCTTGGGCCAGTCACCTCTGCTTTTTAATATTCCACTGGCTCCTATATGAGTCACTGGGCCTAGATAAGCTTTATGGACCCTTCCTGCCTTTGTGGCCTCCCTGAGCCTCAGTGTCTTCATCTGTAAAAGGGGGATAATGCAGATGCTCCAGATTTCAGCTGCTTTGGGGTTTTTTTTTGCTTGTTTTAGGAAAACTATAAAAACTAGAGCCTCATGGACAAGTGAAATGTTATCATCGGATTATCACTGGAACCTGAGGTCTCAAGAGAGCCTACCTAGCCTCTGAAGCAGAATGGCACCCGTCTAAATCAGCCTTGGATTGTGAAAATAAATACAGTGGTTGCGGCTGTTTATAGGCAGAAGTGCTGGATTTTTGGGGGGAGGGGGAATGAATCCTGGAGGAATCCAGTCCAATTCCATCATTTGACAAGTGAGGAAACTGAGTCCCAAAGAGCAAATAATCACACATGGTTGAGTACACACCAAACACCCTGTCAGTGAGCAGAATATGAGGGCTTCTGAGGGAGGGAGGGGAGCATTGAAAGAAGAAAAAGAGGCATCTGCTTCCCAGACATGGGGTGGCAGGAGAGGCAGCTTGAACCATGCGTCCCAAAGTCAGCACAGCCAGAGTTCGAGTCCTCCAGCGGGCACCAAGTGGCTCTCAAGCCCAGACACAGTTCAGCAGTGGCCACTGTGCTCCAGGCACTGTCCTAAGTTCGGGGCACACAAAAGCGGTCTCTGCCCTGGAGGAGCTCACGCTGTCACAGGAAGACAAGGAGCAAACAGCCCCGTTCCAACAAGTGACAGAGAGGATCATTTGAAGGGAACCACCTCAAGGAGGCTGGAATTCCAGGCGTGGGCTGGGGTGGGCTCCCCAGAGGAGGAGGTTTTAGTCGGTACTTGAAGGGAGCCAGGGCTATCGATGGTCAGAGCGGAGATGGAGCACACGGCATGCCCGGGACGGAGGGAAGGGAGCACGTGGCAGCCCTGGGGGACAGAGGAAAGGGAGAGGTGGCAGGCCCGCCCGGGACGGAGGGAAGGGAGCACGTGGCAGCCCTGGGGGACAGAGGAAAGGGAGAGGTGGCAGGCCCGCCCGGGATGGAGGGAAGGGAGCTCGTGCTGGCCCTGGGGGACTGGGGGGGAGGGGGGAAGGGAGCTCGTGCCAGGCCTGGAACGAGGGAAGGGGAGGTGGCAGGCCCAGGATGGAGGGAAGGGAGCTAGCGCCAGCCTGGGGGACCAGGCGGGGTAAAGGGAGCGCATGCCAGGCCCAGGGGGTCGGCAACGAGTGGCAGACCCGGAGGGAAGGGAGCGCATGCCAGGGAAGGGAGCGCGTGGGATGGAGGGAAGGGAACGCGTGGCAGGCCCGGGGGACCGGGGGACGGAGTGAAGGGGTGAGGTGTAAGAAGACTAGAACGATTTTGGGGGGGGGGCAGGTCATGAGGGGCTCTGAATTCCAAGCAGAGCAGGGAGTCACTGCAGTTTGCTGCGGGCGTAAAGGGGTCTGTGACATAGTACGCCCTGCATTTTAGGAAAATCCCTTGGGTGGCTTCGTGGATTGGGAGAGGCTCTGCCCCTCAGGCGTAAGGGGGATGAGGGTCTGCCCCAGAGGGCAGAGACTGCAAGGGAACAAGCATGTGCCTAGAATCGTGCCAAGCACCCTACGATGATGATCTAGTCTTATTCTCCCAGCATCCCTGTGATATGGCTGCTATTATTATCCCCACTATCACAGGGGGAAACTGAGGCAAATGGGGGCTGGGTTCATACAGCTAGGAAGCGTCTAAGACAGGATTTGAACTCAGATCTTCCTGACTCCAGGGTCAGCTCTTTCTCCACTCCACCAGCAGTTGCACGCAGAGAAGGTGGAGACCAGCACCGGTGGAGGTAGCTTTCTCACCCCAGGCAGGAGAAAAGCGTAAAAAACTAGGGGGGGGGGGGGGGAGGGGTGAATCCCAGGGAAGCCCCGCCCCTACGCTGTCACTCATTACTCTGATCGCGCCAATCCCTGCCAGGGTGCCTCAAATCAGGCCCCTCCCTCTTCACCCTGCACCCCTATCAAACGAGGGGAAGCCGGGAGAGGGGCGGTCACTTGGCCCACCTCACACATTTCACCCCCCCGCTCCCCGTTTAGTCCTTGGGGCTGCGCCCATGTTTCCAAGGTTGCCCCTCAACATGCACACCCTGCTTATTTCCCCCTCAGGGGAATCCCCCCAAGCCGGGTGACTCTCCATGTGCCCTCCGTTGATGTCCCTTCCTCTCCTCCCCCTCAGGGCTGGGGGGGGGGGGGGCGGCAGGGGGAGCCCCCAGGGTGGGGGCAGGTAAAGGCTCCCCAGTGCCCTCACCCCCATTTTGTCCGATGGAGCCCAGAGGGGTAACCCACCGGGTCATGGGCCCCCTAAAAACCCAGCCTGGGTGGGGGCTCCTGTACTTTCCCCCCCGGGGACCTGGGGCCCCTGAGTGGTGGGGCCTAGGCTGGGCCCCCAGAACCATAGCCTGAGCTGGGGAGGTATCCCCATAGGGGGCTGAGTGGGGAGGGGGGTGCCGGAGGACCAGCAGGGTCAGAGCTTGGGGGGGCCCAAAGAGCCTGGAACGTCAGAGCTGGGGGAGCCTGAGAGCCTAGAACGTCAGAGCTGGGCAGGGAGGACCTTAGAGCCTGAATTGTCAGAGCTGGGGGGGGGGGCTTAGATCCTGGAACATCAGAGCTGGGGACGGGGATAGCAGGACTCAGGCCATCAGGATCTCAGAGCCACTATTTATCCCACCCCCCCAAACACACACACACACACACACACACACACACACACACACACACACACACACACACACACACCATTCCCAAGCTGTGCTTGACCAAAGTTTATGCTTAGAATGAGTGTGTATTCTCTCCCCCTGCCCACAACGGCCCCTCAAGTTGGGAATCTCTGTCCCTCAGACGGGGCCTTCCCTGGGTCCCGGAGAGCCCCGGCTCCACAGGAGAGCCCCGAGCCCCAGGCTGAGGACTCCGAGGATCCCCACAGCCCCTGCCAGCAGGGGCACAGTAGCACCTGCGGGAGAGGGGGGAAGGAGGCAGGTGAGCCAGGAGCCAGAGCCAAGGACGGTCCCCTCCGCCTCCCTTGGGCTGGAGCCAGCCCACCTGTTGGCTCAGCATCCTTGGTGGGGAGGTGGCAGGGCGGGCCCCCAGGGGGCGGTCGGAAGGCGGCAGTGAGCCTGCGGAAGTGGCCCAGTGGGCATGGGGAGGGGCAGCCCAGCAGCTCCAGGGTCAGAGGTGGCCGGGAAGAGTCATTACGATAGAAGACAGAGACGGTCACATTCCTGGGGACAGAGGACAGGCAAGGGGGCAGCAGGGTTAGTGGGCTCTGGCTCTGGGCTCTCCAGCTGCCTGGTGCCCCAAAGACCCAGGGTCCAGCTGAGCTTGGCAGGACAGAGGAGCTCTGTGATGTGGTGCTAGGGTCTCCCATGGATCCCTGCCCAGCCTCCCTGCAACCTCCACCCACAACAGCGGAGACCCCAAGCGGGAGAAGGCCTACATAGGGGCAGGGCCCACTCCTTCTGGCCTACCCCTCCTCTTCCTCTGGCTCTGGCTTTCCCAGGTGCTTCCAGAATTCAAACCCGAGGCAGGCAGCATAAGGTGGGTGGTGCCCATCATAGAGGCCCAGGGCTCCCTGGAGGGCCAGCAGGGTGCTGTCATGCTGGGGGAAGGAACCAGTGCTCAGTGCTCAGCTTGGCCCCCCCAGGCTGCCAGCTGCCCCCTGCTGAAGCCCTGTGGTGATGGGCTTTCCCTGAGGCAGCCCCAGCTCTTCTGGACGTGGGGCTGAGAAGATTCCTTATGTTTTATAGAAATTGCCCCCACTGGTACCCGCACCTTAGGCTCCCCCTGCTGGCCATCCCTCTGTGGCCAAGCTTATTTAATCTAGTCCTTCAGACCTTTGCTGGCCTGACCCTGCCAAGCTGTAGTCCACTGTGGCCCTCCAACTTCTCTCTCTGCCTGGCTTCCCTCCCATGCCAGCCTGGCCCCAGTACTCACAGCTGAGTACATAATCATCTTGAGAGGCAGCCCTCGGGCCTGGGCCTGGGTAAAATTGGTTAGGATGGCATCAAGCAGGATTCCTGGGGGAGGGGGAACAGACAGCGTGAAGTCTGGCCCTCCTTCCCTCTTCCCTCCGGCTCCCCAGCCCTTCCCCACTCACCTCCCGTGAGCTGGGCCTTCTCCTCTGCCTTCGGGGGGCCCACGTGGGCTCCAATGTCCAGGGCCGACACCTGGGCCAGAGACCTGAGCACCTCTGGGGTGGCCCACTCTGGGAGGGGAAGCCGGTGGGCTCTCTAGTGAAGAAGGCAGCACAGGGTGGGGGAGTGTCTAGGGCTGAGGGTGGGAGCAGGCGGCCTTGGGGGTGTACGTGAGGGCCTACCTGACAGGTCAGGGTGTCCAGCACCTTCCAGGCTCTGTGGAGGGGCCCATCGGCCAGGGACAAACCTGTGAGGTTCCCCAGATGCACCAGGAACTCCTGGGGGGAAGAAGCCCCGGGGTGGAGTAGGGGCCCAGAAGCCTCCAGCCCCCCAGCTCTGGCCCTTGGGGGAAGGAGCCCCAGACTAGAACAGGGGACCAGACATCTCCAGCCAGCCCAGCCCTGGCCCCTGGGGGGAAGGAGCCCCAGGCTAGAACAGGGGACCAGACATCTCCAGCCAGCCCAGCTCTGGCCCCTGGGGGGAAGGAGCCACAGACTAGAACAGGGGACCAGACATCTCCAGCCAGCCCAGCTCTGGCCCTTGGGGGAAGGAGCCCCAGACTAGAACAGGGGACCAGACATCTCCAGCCCTGCCAGCTCTGGCCCCTGGGGGGAAGGAGCCCCAGACTAGAACAGGAGCCAAGACATCTCCAGCCAGCCCAGCTCTGGCCCCTGGGGGAAGGAGCCCCAGGCTAGAACAGGGGACCAGAGCTCTCCAGCCCCCCAGCTCTGGCCCCTGGGGGAAGGAGCCCCAGGCTAGAACAGGGGACCAGAGCTCTCCAGCCCCCCAGCTCTGGCCCCTGGGGGAAGGAGCCCTGGGCTGGAGTTGGGGAACAAGGCCCTCCAGTGGCCCCAGCTCTGGCCCCTAGATATGGTCCCACTCACACAGCAGGACCAAATTATTTCCCCCCAGGCACGCTAACGCTGCCCTCCCATGCCTTCCCCCCTCACTCTCCAGCCCTCTAGGGCTGCCTGGTACTCTTCTCCTGCCACTGTCTCCTCTAGAAGTTTCTGGTAGCGAGGGCATCCCTGGGTCCGGAACTTTAGCAGCTGCAGACAGGGTAGAAGCACAGTGCCTCAGAGCTGGGCAGGGCCTGGGGCCAAGCCAGCACCTTCCCAGAGCAGGAGTCACTCCATGCAGCCTCTGATCTGGGTAGGGACGGGAGGCCCACTCCCCGACAAATCCTCTCCGCTACACTGAGCCTGTGCTCACCCTCAACTCTTCCCTCTCCATGCTAAGTGCCCCCTGCATCCCTTCAGGAGATCCTCCCCACGCCCACACTGGTCCTAGTTCTGCCTCTGGACAATCTGGCCATTAATGCCCTCCCTGAAATGTGGCTCCTGTGGACCCCCCCAGCGGATCTCCCCTTCTGGAGGGGGCCTCTTTGCCCCCAAGGCTGAGTCTCTGACCTTCCACCTTTGCCTCCATCTTCCCTCTTCCTTCAGGACCTTTGTCTCTGGTTTTCTCTCTACCCTCCCCCTCTAAGCTGGCCCCTGCACTCCCAGGACTCTGACCTTGTCTTCAGCGGCTGGGACAGTGTGGATGGGCACTGGCATCCAGCCAGGGGTGAGGGGAGGCCTTGGGAAGAGCCCGACCAGGTTGGCCTGGGCACTCTGCAGGGTCCGGTCGTAGTCTGTGCTCCGCACATACAGCTGAAGAGGGAGGGGAAGACGCAGGTCAGAGCCTGGCTGAGGGGGTGGAGGCTGGAGGCTGGAGAGTGGGCCAAGGCCACATCTCCTTCTCACCTCTTCTCGATGGTACTCCTGGCTCAGGAAGTTGCCATATCTGGCCCTTAGGAATCGTCCAAGCTCAATCTGTTGCTGAACGCCCTCCTGAAGACAGGCAAGGGTTTTAGGGGAGTGAGGGGACCATGGGGGGCCCAGGCCACCTTCTCCTCCCAGGTTCTCTGGTCTCCTCACCTGGGTGAGCTGGCCTAGCCCATAGGGCCATATGGTCTTGTCCTTGTGGGGGTCTGTGGGGTAGGAGTCCAGCGGGGCACGGTCACCATGGCGATATACCTGGAGAAATGGGGGGATCCAGGATCAGGGCCAGCTTAGTGAAGACCCAGGGCTGTGGCAGGAACAGGGGCTATTATGCCTTACCAAGGTCACAAAAAGCAAGGATCCCCTTGGGGGCTCAGGCCAGCTCCCCCAGGATCCCAGGGGCAGCAGGAACAGCAGGAACATGAGGGGGCTCAGGTCCCGGTGACCCCCCATCCTGCCTGGCCCTTCTTTGCTCCCGGAGCTGATGGAGCGAGCCAAGCCACTCAGCCCCAACCCTGTCTCCCACCTAGCTCTTGCTGCCTGCCCCACCCAGTCATTACCTCCCCCCCCCACCCCCACCCCTTAATCATTACCCACAGGGTCAAGTCCAGACGACTCCCATAAGCATAGGAGGCTACCCCCAGCCTTTCCCTGTAGCCTGTGTGAAACCATGTGACCAACAGGCAGACACATGGACGGCACACATACTGATGGGTAGACAGGACAGAGAGAAGGGCAGACACACAGAGGAACGGGCAGGCAGACAGACAGACATCTAGATGAACAGACAGATGGACAGATGGGCAGACAGATGAATGGGGAGTGGAACAGACAGACATCTAGATGAACAGACAGATGGATAGATGGGCAGATAGAAAGATAGATGGGCAGACAGACAGATAGCAGGGCAGACAGATAGATGTCTAGATAGACGAACGGATGGGCAGACAGACAGATGGACAGGCGGAAAAATGAATGGGGAGGTGGACAGATAGACATCTAGACGAACAGACAGACAGATAGGCAGACAGACAGATGAGCATTTGGATAGACCAAGGAATGGGCAGAGAGACATCTAGATGAACAGACAGACGGATAGATAGGCAGACTGAGGAACAGAGAGGCAGATAGACAGAAATCTTAGATGGGCAGACAGACAGACATGCAGACAGATGGATGGCGCCAGAAGCGCTGGACACGAGGGGACAGCTGGGCGGGTGCAGCCTGGCCCTTGGTGGCTGCGGGGGGTCCCAGCACCCCCAGGACACGGCGCTGACCCCGCACTCCCCTTTCCCCTGGGCGGGGGGGAGGGACTCAGCTCCACCTCCCCCAGGACGCCCCTGTCATCGGAACACCCCTCGCCCCCGCGGCGCTCCGGGCCCCTCGGCACGCCTGCCCAGAGGCAGCTCCCGCTCTGCGGGAGCGAGGCTGCTTCCAGCGGGGGTGGGGAGGGCGCCCGACTGGGCCCCGGGTTTACCGCTCCTCCCCCTGCCCAACTGAGTGACGCCGGGGTGGGGGGGCCAGCTGCTGAGAAGGCATTCTTGGACCGAGCCAACCTCCCCATTTGGCAGGTGAGGAAACTGAGGCGAGCGGGGGCGGGGGGGCAGAAGGGGCGGCCCGCGGGGCTGGGTTTTGTGGGGGCTGCTGCTCTCTCCATTTCAGGGCGGTGAACTGCCTCCCTCTGTGACCCTGATGGCACTCCATGCCTTTAAAACCACGATTCTAGGTGTGACACTGAAGGGCCAAAGGGCCGAGGGAGCCGCCACTGCGCCAAAAGACCCCCGCGTTCTGCTAGGGATGCCTCGGCTTCCAGGTGGGCCGGGAGCGCCAGCGCGCTTGCGCACCGGGGAGGGGCGGGGCGGGGAGGCCGCCCCTGCCAGGCCGGCTTCAGAACGCTGCGCGCCGGGCCGCACTCCAACCCGGGCCGCGCAGACGGAGGACCTTCCGGGAAGGTCATGACCTTCTTCCGGAACGGGGGCGGGGGAAGAAGGTCACGCAGACCCCGCCCCGGCTGGCCCAGCCGTGCATCACGTGCGCCCCGCCCCTGTCTGGCCGGAAGTGACGCTGGGCTGGGGTTGCCGGAAGAAGTGGCGAAGTTACTTTTCGCGGGGCGATCCTGGGGGGACGGTTTGGAGGCGGCGGGCGCGGGCGCTGTACAGCGGGCGGAGAGAGTGTGGGAAACGGGCGACGCCTCCAGAGCAGCCGCGGAGAGGAGCCTCCCCGACCTGAGCCGGAGCTGTGGCGTGCACAGCCATGAGCCGGGTAAGGGGGGAGGGGCTGGGGACTGAGGAAGAGGGTGGGCAGGTGGGACTGGGGCAGGATGGGGGGAGGGAAGGTGGGGGAGGGGTGCCTGGGGGGGGGGTCCGGGCGTCAAGTGGGGAGGGGCAGGGAAGGGGGTCAGGCGGGATAGGGTCAGTGCCTCTGTTCCCCTCCGCAGGCCCGCCCGCGGTGACCCAGCATGGCCTCCCCTGGCATCCTCGGCACCCCTGCGGCCCCGGCCCCCGCCCCGGGTGAGTGCCTCTGCCCCGCTGGCAGCCCCGTTACGGGCAGGACCTGGGGGGGGGGGGGGACTCGCGGGCCCTTTGCTGTCAGCCCGAGGGCACATTGAGTGAATGTTAGAGGCAGGATTTGAACTCAGGTCCGAAGAGGCCGCTGGGGCACCGCAGGGCACAGAGTCAGGAAGACCCGAGTTTAGATCACCAAGCCCTTTCTGCCTCAGTGACCCCATGTGTCAAACGGAGGCCAAGGGGGCCTGCTTGGGGGTTGTGACGTTCTTTGTAAAAGCCTTGCACACAGTAGGCGCCACGTAAATGTTTATTTTTATTCCTTTTCCTTAAATGTGCCCTGGCCCTCACGCCCCCTACTCACTCTCAGGACTCTTAGTCCAGATAGTCCTTCTCCCCGCCCCGGTGGGCGCGGTTTGGGGGATCCCCTCGATGAGCTGAGGAGGCAGCTCCCTCTTCCTGTCCCCCAGGAGACGATGACGGGGCCTCGAAATTCATAAAGGAAGAGGGTCCTGAACCCGGGATGACTGGGGCCGGTCCCCCCAGCACCGAGCCTGATGGCCCTGTCCCTGCTGTCCCGGCTGGGGAGGGCTCTGCCTGCGGCATAGGTAAGACCTGGGCTGAGGGGGGGCCTCCCATATCCCTGTCCCCAGGTTCTCCCTGTCTCTCCCCCTCTCACGTTCCCCACCCCCCCAGCCCTCCCGTGTCCCCGTCCCTCCGGGGCCCCTCCGCAGCCCCTCCCGGCCCTCACCCCCTCCCGCCCGGCTCCCTGCTCCCCTGCAGTAGAGGAGCCGGAGCCCGAGCGGAAGCGCAAGAAGGGCCCGGCCCCCAAGATGCTGGGCCACGAGCTGTGCCGAGTGTGTGGGGACAAGGCGTCGGGCTTCCACTACAACGTGCTCAGCTGTGAGGGCTGCAAAGGCTTCTTCAGGCGCAGTGTGGTGCGGGGCGGGGCCCGGCGCTACACCTGCCGCGGGGGTGGGACCTGCCACATGAACGCCTTCATGCGGCGCAAGTGCCAGGAGTGCCGGCTGCGCAAGTGCCGAGAGGCGGGCATGCAGGAGCAGTGTGAGTGCGTGGGGTAGGGGGAGGCCAGGGACTGGGGGGGGGGTCCCCCCGGGGCGTGTGCCTGGGGGAGGGGGCGTGGTGGGCTCAGGCCCCGCCCTTCCCCCGCCCCCTCGCAGGTGTCCTGTCTGAGGAACAGATCCGCAAGAAGAAAATCCAGAAGCTTCAGGCCCCAGGGCTGACACCGTCCTCGGGGACCACGGCGGTGCCAGGGGGCCCCGTCCCCGGGCCGGCGGGCTCCCCTGCCACCTCCTTGGAGGCCACAGGGCCAGGCCCTGCGGATGGTGCCAGCATCCAGCTCACGCCGGACCAGAAGCTCATGATCCAGCAGCTGGTGTCGGCCCAGCTGCAGTGTAACAAACGCTCCTTCTCTGACCAGCCCAAGGTCACGGTAATGATCAAGGTGCCCAGGGTGGGGCGGGGGCGGCCTGCCGACCACCCGGCCCCCTTGTGAGTTTATCTCCCCTCTCCTGTGCAGCCTTGGCCTCTGGGGGCTGACCCCCAGTCGAGGGACGCCAGGCAGCAGCGCTTTGCCCACTTCACGGAGCTGGCCATCATTTCCGTGCAGGAGATTGTGGACTTTGCCAAGCAGGTGCCGGGCTTCCTGCAGCTGGGCCGTGAGGACCAGATCGCGCTGCTCAAGGCCTCCACCATCGAGGTTCTCCCTGCCCCGTGAGGGCTGGGGGTTGGGTGGGGGCCAGGCCTAGCCTGTGAGGGGCATTGAGCAGTCACTGCTGGGTTCTCAGAGCCCACCTGGGTGTCCCCCTTCTGGTAGCATAGGTCTGCAGGCCTCAGAGTGGGGATGGGGTGATAAAGGGATCATGGGGACCCTCCTGCAGTGGTGAAACTCTAGCCCATATGGGGTCAGGTACAGGGGGAAACCCCTCACCAGACATACAGGCCGGGCAGAGTGGTGCTGAGGTCCTGGGTGTCTGGGGGGTGTCTGGGTAGGGCTGGCTCTGACCTTCTCCCACTTGGTCTCCCCAGATCATGTTGTTGGAGACGGCGAGGCGGTACAACCATGAAACGGAGTGCATCACGTTCCTGAAGGATTTCACCTACAGCAAGGATGACTTTCACCGTGCAGGTGCGGGTGGGGCTGGGGGCCTGGGTGGCCCTGAATGGCCCTGAATGGCGGGGCGATGGTGTCACTTGATTTCCTTAGTTCTGGGTCTGGGGTCCTGCAGGAAGCCTGTGTGTGAAGGGAGGGGATGGAGGCGGGAGAGGAGAGCCAAGTCAGAAAGGCTGGAGCACCTACTGTGCTCCCCCCCACACCTGCTTGCCACAGAGCTTCCGAGATGGTGGTGCTCCCAGCAGAGAGGCCCCACTGAGTGGCCTGCTCTCTGGCCCCGCTCCCAGGCCTGCAGGTAGAGTTCATCAACCCCATCTTCGAGTTCTCCAGGGCCATGCGGCGGCTGGGCCTAGATGACGCGGAGTACGCACTGCTCATTGCCATCAATATCTTTTCCGCTGACCGGCCCAACGTGCAGGAGCCCAGCCGAGTGGAGGCACTACAGCAGCCCTACGTGGAGGCCCTGCTCTCCTACACCCGCATCAAGATGCCCCAGGTGGGTGCTGGCGGGTGCCTGGCCTCATCTCCACTCCAGGCATTGGTTGGCCAGGTACCAGGGGCATGGCTGCATCCCCTGTTCCCCCCTAATGCCTCTTCCCATCCCTCCTTCTGCCCAGGACCAGCTGCGGTTCCCCAGGATGCTGATGAAGCTGGTGAGCCTGCGGACACTGAGCTCTGTGCACTCGGAGCAGGTGTTTGCCTTGCGTCTCCAAGACAAGAAACTTCCCCCACTGCTGTCTGAGATCTGGGACGTCCATGAGTGACCAGGGAGTGGCTCCCACTGACCTGTCCCCAGCGCCGCCCCTGCTCCTCAGGCCCTGGTGGGACCTGGGGCAGCTCTGCAAACTAGGCCTGGTTCCTGCAGGCCGGTGGCAGGCTTGGGGCTCCGGCCCTGGGGCCCACGGCGAGCTCCCGAGTAGGGACCTTGGTCACCAGGTGGCCTGAGGCTCTGCTCCCAACGTTGTCTTCCTGGGGAGGGGTGGGTGGGTCATTGACCCTTGACCGTTGACCCCCAGCACTTACCTTTCCTGTCCTCCCCTGCTTACACAGCGCAACGCACCTTGAAGGGAAGGGGGTGACCTGACTCTCTGCCTAGGGTCCAGGGGGGCAGGGCCCTTGGGTCCTGAGGTCCTGTTTCCTATGGCCCCAAGGGAGGTGAGAGGGCCCTTTCTCTCCACTCCTTTTATTTAATAAACAAGATGAAGTAAAATCTTAATAAAAACATCAAGAGAATCAAGTGAGTCTTGGTCAGGGCCTTCTACCTGCCACGGTGGGCAAAGCCAGAGAGCAAGAGATGAGGGAAGCTCGGGGCCTCAGTGCCTCCTCAGAGACCCCAGGGACGGTCAGGGAGGTCACTGGCCTCATGGCGGCCTCCTCAGAGACCTGGGCAGGGAGTACACTGGCCTCCTCAGAGACCCCAGGGACGGGCAGGGAGGTCACTGGCCTCGGGGCCACCTCCTCGGAGACCTGGGTAAGGAGTTTCATGAGGGGAGCCGGTTCAGGAGATAACTCCTCTGAGCGTGGCTCTGTGTTTCTCTGAGTGCTTTTTTTTCCCCACTGCTCTGGGAGTTTGCAGGCATTTATTAACGGCTTACTGTATACGCAGGCACTGAAACTAGAAAAGCAAAAGCAGTTGCTGTTGAGAAGCATATTAAAAAATGCAGTTACAATCAACAAACGTTTATTAAACACCTACTGTGTGCCAGGCTCTGTACTGAGCTCCAGTGATGCAGACAGCCCCTGCCCGTGGGGTGCGGGCACGCAGGCCTCAGGTCTCTTCTGATACCCAGGGGAGGAAGGTGTGGGTCTGCGCCCATTTCACAGATGAGGAAACTGAGGCCCCGGAAGGAGGCTGACGTGTGCGCAGCGCCCGCTCTGTGCCAAGTGCTGCCCTAGGCGCCCTGGGGGAGGGGGGGCTGGGATTGTGCCCATTTTACATACGAGGAAACAGGGCTGAGGCCAGCAGTTGGCCCCGCCCCCGGGGCTGGTCCGCGACTGGGCGGATTCCATATGACTGCAGGCCCAGCAGGAGGGGCACAGACCTGAGCCAGCCTAGGCCTTTCCAGGCTCCTAAACCGGGCTGCCCCTAGGCGGGAGCTGCAGGACCTGGCGGGGGCGGGGGGAGCAGTTCTTTGGTCCTCAGCTACTCTCTCTAAGGGGGGGGGGGGGGGGTGACTGGGTCGGTGACGTCAGAGCACCAAGGGGAGCGACCTTTACCTTCCGCCACACTCAATATGGCGACCCACGGCGTCCTCCGGCGGGGCAGCTGCGCCTGTGCGTCCGGCAGCCTATCAGAGCCCAACCACACTTAACGGGGCTGCACCCGGCGACCTGCGCGCGCAGGGGTCAAAGGGCTACGGCCCCGGTGGCGGGAAACGCGAGCCGCAGAGAGGCAGAGACACAGTCTGCCGTGGATCGTGAGTGATGGCTGTGGGAGGAGGGCGAGGGCCCGTGGGGCTGGGGTCCGGGGCGGGGGATGGAACGTGGGAGGCGGATGGTGGGGGTGGAAGGTTGAGGGCCAGGGAGCCGGGGCGGGGGCAGATCCGCACCAGGACCCCCTCCCCCCACAGGATGGAGCCCAGACGCAGGCCGGCGCCGGGGGCGGGTCCGGGCGGGGCCAAGCGCCCCCGTGGGGGTGGCGGGCCCCCCGAGGACGAGGACGGGCCCGGGGCCAGCTTCGAGGAGGAGCTGGCGCTGATGGAGGAGCTGGAGGCCGAGCGGAGGCTCCAGGAGCAGGAGGAGGAGGAGCGGCTACCGCTGCAAGAGGGTGAGGCCCCGCCCCCATCCCCTGCGTGGGAGGCCCCGGCCCCTCCCACCAGGAGGCCCCACCTCCCACCTGTAGGGCCCACCGCCTCTCGCCTGCAGGCCCCGCCTCCCCCCAGGGCCAGGCCCCGCCTCCTCCCAGGCCAGGCCCCGCCTCCTCCCAGGCTAGGCCCCGGCTCCCACCCCCCCAGCTCCTGCAGTGCCATCTCCCAGCAGGGCTGGGTCACTCTGGGCTGCTGGGGGGGGGGGGGGGGTCTCCCCGCACCCGTGAAGTCTCACACGGATGCTCACACAGATGCCTTATGAGCGATTCCACGCCCGTGGGGCACCATGTGGGCAGAGCGCCAGGCCCGGAGTCAGCAGGACCTGAGCTCGAGTCCAGCTTTGGACACTTGCCAGCCCGCTATCCTTGAGCAAGCCGCTTTACTCCGTTTGCCTCACTTTCCTCATTTGTAAAAGGGGATGGGGAAGGACGTACAAACGGCTCCAGCAATTCTGCCAAGAAAACCCTCTGGAGGGTCCTGGAGAGCGGGCCCAACAACAGCAGCCAGCGCCTGCACCCGCTGTCGGTCGCCTTCCTACACGGCGCTCCCGGCTCTGAAAAGCGCTTGTTACCCTGAATGGTGGCTGGCAGGGGAGGGGGACAGTCTGCCTGCAGAGGGCACTGAGCCTGTTCCCTGACCCTCCCAGCTCAGCCTCCCCTGTGGCTCTTCCCCTGCCTCTCTCTGCCTTGAGGTGGCCGTTTGTGGGGTCACACCCCCTGCCCAGTGTGGCCGGGAGCCACAGCAGGTGCCATCTCTGTCTTCCAGGACAGCTCCCTCCATCTGCCCGGGATGCTCGCTGGCTCCGGCCTGCCCCACCGGCCCTGGATCCCAAGACACAGGCCCTTATTTTTCAGCAGCTTGAGATTGACCATTACGTGGGTGAGTGGGGGGCTGGCAGCCAGCAGGGTGGCCCCCATCTGCAGCCTCTCTCCCTGAGCCCAACTCTGCTTCCACAGGCTCCCCATTGCTGCCGCCGCTCCCAGGGGCCCCCTCTCCGGCCCCTGAGGCAGTCCCCATCCTTCGGGCCTTCGGGGTCACAGACGCCGGAGTCTCTGTCTGCTGCCACATCCACGGCTTTGCCCCCTATTTCTACGTCCCTGCACCCACTGGTGAGTGACCTGCTGTCCCTCGTCCCCCACTGACCCATGATCATAGAACCTGCAGTGACCTGTCACACCTCCCCCTCCCCGCCCCAGGCTTTGGCCCCGAGCACCTGGGGGACCTACAGCGTGAGCTGAATTCTGCTGTGAGCCGGGAGCAGCGAGGAGGCAAGGAGCTGAAGGGGCCGGCTGTCCTGGGAGTAGAGCTCTGCACCCGTGAGAGTGAGTGTGCCCACCCAGGGCAGGGGGGCTGCCCCAGGGCGATGCTGGGCAGAGCCCTCACCCTGCCCCATCCCCCCAGGCATGTACGGCTATGTGGGTCGGGGCCCGTCACCCTTTCTGCGGGTCACCCTGGCCCTACCACGCCTCGTGGCCCCTGCCCGGCGCCTACTGGAGAGCGGCATCCGCTTGCCCGGCCTGGGCTCCCCCAGCTTCCCACCCTACGAGGCCAACGTGGACTTTGAGATCCGGTGAGTGGCCCCATGCTGGGCCCAGTGTCGCAGTGTTCTCCCCAGCGGCATCCCCTCCGTCTCTGTCCCCTCCCCCTTCTCTCATCTCGTCCTTTCCCCCAAGGTCAGGCCCCACACTCTCCAACAGGGCCTGGGGCTTCCCTGGGTGGCTCTCTGTGGTCACAGTCTGTAGGGGGCAGGGGCTGAACATGCTCTCTGGTTGGAGGGGACCCTTGGAGGCCCATGGTCACTCAGTGCTGTAGGAAGGAACGGAGGCTCAGAACCTAGCATGCCCTGGGGCGCAGGAGCTGGGACCGGCCTCTGGGGACTGGCCAGCTTTCTCTGTTCGCTCAGGATTCACACTTGCTGGGGGGCAGCAGAGAGAGCATCTCCTTGGGTGGATCCTGATCTCTGGCCCTTGACCCCATTCCCACAGGTTCATGGTAGACACCGATATAGTTGGATGTAATTGGATTGAGCTGCCAGCAGAAAAATACCGCCTGAGGACTGAAGGGAAGGTGAGAATGTTGGGCCCCAGGGTGCCCCCGTGGGGCCTGGGCTTTGGGGAGGCCGGGCTACCTCTGAGCCCCTTGCTTGATCCCCAGGCCACGCTGTGTCAGCTGGAAGCAGATGTGCTGTGGTCAGACGTGGTCAGTCACCCTCCGGAGGGACCATGGCAGCAGATTGCGCCCCTCCGGGTGCTGAGTTTTGACATCGAATGTGCTGGCAGGAAAGGTCTGAGCTCTACACTGACCCAGGGATGGGGATTCGCAGAGGGGTGGCCTCCATGAAAGAGGGTTGGCCGGAGCGGAGGCAAGGCCTGGGTTCAAACCTTGCTTTCCTCATCTGCAAAATGGCAGTCATGGCTGTGCTGGTCCCCCCTCACTGAGGATGCTGTTGTTGTCATTTTGCAGATCAGGAAGCCTGAGGCAGCGGGAGGATGACTTGCTCCAGGGGACCCAGCTGGGCGGTGTCTGAGGTTTCCTGACCCCGGGCCTGGCCAGCCCATGAGGCTGGGTAGCGTCCCATTCATCAGACCTTGGTTTGACAAGCCTACTCTTCATGCCCTGCAGGCATCTTCCCAGAGCCCGAGAGGGATCCTGTCATCCAGATCTGTTCTGTGGGCCTCCGCTGGGGGGAGCCCGAGCCCTTCCTGCGCCTTGCCCTGACCTTGCGCACCTGTGCCCCCATTCTGGGGGCTCAAGTCCTCAGCTTTGAGCGTGAAGAGGACCTTCTTCAGGTGACTGGTCCAGGCCCTGGACTGACTCCCATCTCCGTCGGGTCTGGGTACCTCTGACCTTTGGTGGACCCTCTCATCCCCTTGACTTTTCACCATGACTGGACTGATTCCATTCTACCCCTGGGCCGGGTGGTCACTGGGGGCGGGGACTGCAGTGCTTCTGGGTCCTCAGCCTACAGGGTGACCCCTTTGCCTGGATCCTGGCAGGCCTGGGCCTCCTTCGTGCGTACCATGGACCCTGATGTCATAACCGGCTATAACATCCAGAACTTTGACTTACCGTATCTCATCTCCAGGGCACAGACCCTCAAGGTGATTAGCCCCAGACGGACACTGGCATGGGAGGGTCTGCTGCCATCCCAGTCCTGGGTCAGCCACGTCCCCCTCCCTCCCCTCAGCCACCTTTCTGTTTCCCTCTTTTACTGGCCTGTCTCTGTGGGCCTCCGCCCCTCCCCCTGTGCACTGGTCTTGACCTGGCTCAGTCCGCCTCTCTCCCCAGGTGCCGTCCTTCCCGTTCTTGGGCCGGATCTCCGGCCTCCGCTCCCAGATCCGTGACTCTTCCTTCCAGTCCAAGCAGACAGGCCGGCGAGACAGCAAAGTCGTCAGCATGACAGGGCGTGTGCAGATGGACATGCTGCAGGTCAGGGTCTGGCTTGGGGGACGGTGAGGGAGCCCCCTGCCCCGGCCCTCCTGCAAAAATCCTATCTTCTTCTCCCCCTCCTAGGTCTTGCTGCGAGAGCACAAGTTGCGCTCCTATACCCTCAACGCAGTCAGCTTCCACTTCCTGGGGGAGCAGAAGGAAGATGTGCAGCACAGCATCATCACTGACCTGCAGGTGACCGACCTCCCCTGGCCCCGCACCCCGTGGACCCCAACTTCCCACCTGTTCCTTTCTGGGACCCTCTTGCCGGCCCCCCGACTGACTTCTCCCTCCTTGTCCCAGAATGGGAACGACCAGTCCCGCCGGCGCCTGGCTGTGTACTGCCTGAAGGATGCCTTTCTGCCCCTTCGGCTTCTTGAACGCCTCATGGTTTTGGTCAATGCTGTTGAGATGGCTAGGGTCACAGGCGTCCCTCTTGGCTACCTGCTCACCCGGGGCCAGCAGGTCAAGGTCGTGTCCCAGCTACTCCGGCAGGTCAGCCTTGGCTGTGGGGTGAGGAGGGAGGTCTGGGGCCCTCCACAGACACTTGGCTTTTCCTTCTATGAGGCCACACTCTGCCTTGGACTGCCCACACCAGGAATCTGCTGCCCTCTTCTGTGCCTCACGCCTTCCCTACCCTCAGGTCCCCCAGGTCCTAGCCCCCATCTTTCATTCCTCATCCCAAGGTAACATTCTCTGTCTTTCATTCCTGATAGCAGTATTCCAGCCTCTGTGTTCTGTCTCCTCTCCCAGGATTCCAGGAGCCATCCACATTTCTTTTTCTTCTCCCAGGTTCTAGTCTCCATCCATGCTTTGTCCCCCATCCTGGGTTCTAGCCTTCATCTGTGCTTTGTTCCCCATCCTAGGTTCTAGCCTCCGACTGTGCTTTGTCCCGCATCCTTAAGTTCTAATCTTCATCTGTGTTTTGTTCCCCATTCCTGGGTTCTAGTTTCCATTCTTGCTTTGTCCCCCATGCCTAAGTTCTAGCCTTCATCTGTGCTTTGTTCCCCATCCTAGGTTCTAGCCTCCGACTGTGCTTTGTCCCGCATCCTTAAGTTCTAATCTTCATCTGTGTTTTGTTCCCCATTCCTGGGTTCTAGTTTCCATTCTTGCTTTGTCCCCCATGCCTAAGTTCTAGCCTCCATCCATGCTTTGTCCCCCATCCCTGGACTCTAGCTTCTATCTACGTTTCTTTCCTTACTCCAAGGTTTCAGCTTCTGTCTGGCTTTTGGCCTCCATATTTCCCCCCTCATTGCAGGTCATGGAGGATTCTAGTCTCCGCATTTGGTCCCCCGTCCCATTATGGAACCCAGGAATTCCATTTCACTTCTCCAGACCTGGCTCCCTCTACCCCAGGCCCACCCCCTGCCTCCTCTCTTCTGTCCCCATCCATGTTGCAATGACCATTTCGTGTCTTTCAGAGCTGGTCTCTCTCCTGGCAGGTGGTGGCTGTGTGGGGCTGCGGCCAGGGCGTGGGCAGCCCTGGCTTTAGCTGTCTCAGACGCCAGGCTGTCTTTGGCCAGTACATTTTCCTTGGCCCGCTGAGGGTGGCAGGCATGGGACTCCCGTCGTCCCAGGGCTCTCTTCCTCTGTGCGTTTTTCCTCAGCTTCTCTCTCTCTCTCTTCCCTGTGCCCTCGTTCCTCCCAGTCCCCACCTCCTTCCACTCCCTAACTCTTCGCCTCCCACCCCACGTTCCCATGCTCCCCAGGCAGTCCGAGAGGGCCTAGTGATGCCAGTGGTGAAGACTGAAGGGGGTGAGGATTTCACAGGAGCTACGGTCATTGAGCCCCTGAAAGGGTGAGCTGCAGTGGTGGGGGAGGTCGGGCTGGGGCCGCCACACTGGAAGAGGACAGGACTGGGGCTGACCCCCACCCCCTTTGCGTCGCCTGTCCAGGTACTACGACGTCCCCATCGCCACCCTGGACTTCTCTTCCCTGTACCCATCCATCATGATGGCCCACAACCTGTGCTACACCACGCTGCTGAGGCCGGGGGCTGCCCAAAAGCTGGGGTAGGGCAGCCGCCCTTGGTTTCCATTTGCTGAGGGTCAGACAATTCCGGGGGGTCCTGATCCAGGGCCTCCTCCTGACATGTGACACCCTCCCCCTATAGCCTGACCTCTGATGAGTTCATAAAGACCCCGACAGGGAACGAGTTTGTGAAGGCCTCGGTGAGGAAGGGGCTTCTGCCCCAAATCTTGGAGAACCTGCTGACTGCCCGGAAAAGGTGGGCCTGGGATATATGCTCTCTCTGCTTCCGCCCCCACCCCACCTTAGCCCAGCCCGTGGCCTACCCTGACCATCCATCCCTCCCAGGGCCAAGGCAGAGCTCGCCAGAGAAACTGATCCCCTGCGGCGGCAAGTCCTGGATGGCCGTCAGCTGGCACTGAAGGTCAGCGCCAACTCTGTGTATGGCTTCACTGGGGCGCAGGTTGGGAAGCTGCCCTGTGTGGAGATCTCTCAGGTGAGCTGGGCCCAGGCCCCATTACTGCTCCGGAGAGGGCTTGTCCAGGGTAGCAGCTATGTCTCCTGGGCATGTCTCCAGCGGGGCTTAGTGGGTAAGGGTCCTCACAGCCCGACTTTCTAGAGTCCTGGGGCCACTCACGGGGATGGTCGGGAGAGGGCTCTGATGGAGAAGGGGAGGGAAGCCTGGGACTCTCTGCCAGTGCCACATGTGCCTTTCCTTCCCCCAGAGCGTCACCGGGTTTGGGCGACAGATGATCGAAAAGACCAAGCAGCTGGTGGAGTCCAAGTACACGGTGGAGAACGGGTACAGTGCAGACGCCAAGGTGAGGGGCGGGAGGGGGCGGAGGCGCTGGGGAGCGGGGGTCGGTGCTGCGGGCCCCACCCCGGCCTGCCCCCCCTCCACACTGGCTGGCCTTCCCCACTCACAGGTGGTATATGGGGACACGGACTCCGTCATGTGCCGTTTCGGGGTGCCCTCCGTGGCAGAGGCCATGGCACTGGGCCGGGAGGCCGCAGACTGGGTGTCTGGCCACTTCATCTCGCCCATACGCCTGGAGTTTGAGAAGGTGATGCACGGTGGGGGCAGGGCGGTTGGGGGGGCTCCCCTGGCCCCGGGCCTCACCCCTGCAGCTGTCCCCCCCAGGTCTACTTCCCATACCTGCTCATCAGCAAGAAGCGCTACGCCGGCCTGCTCTTCTCCTCGCGCCCGGACTCACACGACAAAATGGATTGTAAAGGGCTGGAGGCCGTGCGCCGAGATAACTGCCCGCTGGTGGCCAACCTGGTCACATCTTCACTGCGGCGCCTTCTCATTGACCGGTCAGTGGTCAGCACAGCCCAAGGGCCTGGCGCCCCTCGCCCTGAACTGGCCAGGCAGGGAAGGAGCCGGGAAAACAGGAGCAAAGGCAGCAGCCAGCGCTGCCCACCGCCCCCCCAGTCCCAAGGAGCCCTCAAGGACCCCTGCAGGGCAGCCCCAGAGCCGGGCCCTGCAGGGGGAGCCTGGGAAGGGGGGCTGTGGAGCAGGACAGTGCTGAGCCCTGGGCTGGGCAGCAGACCCAGTGAGGGGGCAGGCACACGACTCAGGAACTGATAGGGATGGGGACTGTGGGGCAGTGAGGGGCTAAGGCCACAGTCAGAGGTCTGGAGGAGGGGCACGTGGTGGGGAAGGGGGGCTGACGGACAGTGCGGGCCAGCCATTCGCCTCTCTGGGCCTCAGTTTCCTCCTCTATAAAGTGAGGAGAACTAGATGAGTCGGCTTGACTAGGAGAAAGACCAGGCCTGGGTGTGCAGAGGGGAGTGACCGCTCTGGAGGTGACAGCCTGGAGAAAGGCAAGCCCTCAGGACAGGGCCTTGAAGGCTGCCCCGGTGGGCGTGATGTGGAAAGGGGCCTGGGAGGGGGCCGGTGGGCTAGAAGCTGGGCCCAAGGAACAGTGACCTGCCCAAGGTCACCTAGGGAGTGGCTGAACATTTGTCAGGGTCAGGATTAGAACCCAGGCCTCATTGGTGCCAGGCTGAGCACTGCTCGCTGTGCTGCCCTGGTTTGCAGCCCGGCACTTCCACCTGCCAGCTGATGGCTCTCCTCCCTCTGTCTCCTCCAGGGACCCTAATGGTGCTGTGGCCCACGCCCAGGAGGTCATCTCAGACCTTCTCTGCAACCGGATAGACATCTCCCAGTTGGTCATCACCAAGGAGTTGACGAGGGCCGCTGCTGACTATGCAGGGAAGCAGGCCCACGTGGAGCTGGCGGAGAGGTCTGAGGCCAAGGCCGAGGCCTGAGGCCAATGGGGTTGGGGGGGGCCTGAGACTTAAGTTATGGGGGCCTGAGGCCGAGTTGTGGGGGGTGGCAGGGAAGGTGGCAGATGGGCCCAGAGGGCCTAGAGAACCTGGTCTGGCTCAAGTTGGGGGGTGGGACCCAGAAATAGTGCCCTTCACCTGCCCAGCTGGGCTCCCCTCCCACTTCCTGTGGGGATCAGTCACTCCCCGGCCCTGCCTGTTCTGCTGTCCTAGGGTTGGGGAGAGAGGCTATGCCCCAGACCAATGCTGCCCGGGGCCTGTGGGTGACCCTTCCTGTTTCTCCTCAGGATGAGGAAGCGGGACCCCGGCAGTGCCCCCAGCCTGGGGGACCGCGTGCCCTACGTCATAATCAGCGCTGCCAAGGGTGTTGCGGCTTACATGAAGTCAGAGGTCTGTCCTTTTTCCCCATCCCCTGCCCTGCTTCCCCGGGAGCCCCCCCACCAGCTGTGGCCCTGGCCTGGCCGCCCTCCCCATTCTCACTTCCCCTTTCCAGGCCAGGGAGGCCAGTGCAGGAGTGGAGGCAGAGGCTGAGGGTGGGGGCCACAGGTGCTTTCCCTGGGCCAGCTTCTCCCCTGGCTCCCCAGGTGGCTGCTCTGGGAGGCCAGGCACCAGCGGGCTGTGCCTTCTGCCCCATGACCCTATGACCTCTGGCCTGCTGTGCCCCCAGCTCCTGCTACCTCAGCTGACCCATGGCCTCAGATCATGGTGGGGGGTGGGGAATGAAACTCGACTCGCTTGTATGAGATCACAGACCTGAACCCAGGACCCCTGGCTCCAGAGCCAAGGCCTCCTCCACGCAGCCCTGGGGCCACCAGCCCAACTCCCCTCCTCTTGTCCCCAGGACCCCCTGTTTGTGCTGGAGCACAGCCTGCCCATTGACACACAGTACTATTTGGAGCAGCAGCTGGCAAAGCCCCTGCTGAGGATCTTCGAGCCCATTCTGGGCGAGGGCCGGGCTGAGGCCGTGCTGCTGCGTGAGGGCCGGGCTGGAGTGGGGTGTTGCAGAAGTCCAGGGGGCAGGGAGGGAGCCCAGGCCGGGTGGGGGGGTTGTGGAGGTCCAGAGGGCAGGGGAGGGAGCCTGGGCTGGGCCAGGTGCCTGGGGAGGGGGCCCAGGCCAGACTGTGGGTGCTGGGGAGGGAGCCTGGGCACCCGGGCCTCGTGCTGTAGAATGGTGTAGGCAAGAGGGATTGAGGCAGGGGAGGCCTGGCCCCAGCCCAGCGGCTGCCTCAGGCCTGAGATCTGGGGTGTCACACTATTCTCTGCCTACTCTGCCAGGCGGTGAGCACACTCTCTGTAAGACGGTGTTGACGGCCAAGGTTGGGGGGCTCCTGGCCTTCGCCACACGCAGGAGCAGTTGTATTGGGTGTCGGGCTGTGCTCAGCCACCATGGTGAGGACTCCAGCCCGGCCTCTGGGCTTCCCTCCCCCCAGGGGGCCAGCAGACTCAGCACCTTGTGTGTCCAGGCTAGGTGGGGTGCAGGGGCTGAGGACAGGGAGTGGGGGGAGCGGTCCCCAGCCTGGGATTTCCCCAGGGGAGTTTTTCCGACACACACATACTCCCTTGTTCTCTGCTCTCTGGGGACTTTCAGAGGCTGACTTGGATCAGGTGGGGTCCACCTTTGGGTCAGTCTCTGACACCCCCACTTCTTTTTTTCTCCCCTGGTGGTGACCCTTATTGCCCTGCCTCTCTAGGAGCCGTGTGCAAATTCTGCCTTTCCCGGGAGTCTGAGCTGTACCAGAAAGAGGTGAGGGGGCAAGTGGGACCACTGGGTGGGATGGGGGCGGGGGTGGGACTGGGTCCTTTGCAGGCCCAGCAGCTGCCCTCTGTCCTCAGGTGGCTCACCTGGGTGCCCTTGAAGAGCGGTTCTCCCGCCTTTGGACACAATGCCAACGCTGCCAGGGCAGTCTGCACGAGGATGTGCTTTGTACCAGGTAGGGGGACTACCACACCCTGCCCTGTCTTCCCTGCTCCTGCTTGCTGCATCTGAGACCTCCCAGGGAGCCAACCTAGAGTGAGGCCCGTTGGGTGTGGAACTCAGCCCTCTTGCCCTATCCAGATGAGGCCTTGAGCAAGTCCTGACTGTCCTTTGTGCCTCAGTTTCCTGAATCTCATGGTCCTATGGAATTTCTTATGACAGGCCTCCCTGCCCCCCCCAAAGTCTCTGTCTGTCTCCATCCTCTCCCCATCTCCTTCTGTCCCCCTCCCTCATCCTGGCTAGGTGGGGCCGGGCTTTCCCTAGGGAAAGGCCGGGCAAACCAGGTTCCCACGCCAGAGCCAGGACGAGGACAGGGACAGGTGATATATACCAGGCCACCTCCTCCCTCCCCACCCTGGCCTTATCGCCACCCGCCAGGCCCTACCAAGCAAACAAGCTGGCTCCCAGTGGAGACGGCCAGGGCAGGGCTGGGGCTAGAGTGAGGCCAAAGTCCTGGGAACAGGTGAGGAGGAAGCTTGGGGACCGTTACCCACCCCCAGCCTGCAGCATCCAGCATCCCGGGCCCATGACTGCCCTGGGAAGGGAGAAGGGCTCCAGAATGTCTGCAGCCTGGTGGCCTCCTGGGTTGTGGGAGGCTTGCTGTGAGCCCCCAGAGGGCACAGGAATGTGTGGCTAGGCCCCTCCCACTATCCCCCCAGAGAGCTGGGGGGCAATGGGATTCTGGATGCTCAGTGGGGTGAAGAGGGAACTAGCCTGGGGACCCCACAAGGAGGGAAGGACTGTCAGCCGCCAAGAACGCCTCAGTCCCTGGGGGATAGTGGCTGGGGGCTGGCACCTGGGTCCCCAAGAGACCAAGGAGGGCAGTGGGGCTGAGGATGAGGGGCCAAGGCCCCAGGGCTCATGGCACCTCCTTCCCTCCCTCTCCTTCACAGCCGGGATTGTCCCATCTTCTATATGCGAAAGAAAGTACAAAAAGACCTCGATGACCAGGAGCAGCTCCTGGCTCGATTTGGGCCCCCAGGTCCCCTGACCTGGTGATAGAGGACGTGGCTTTGGACGTTGGGGTCAATAAAGCTTTGGGTCTCTGGCTTCCCCATTGTGGTTCTTTGGCAGGGTGCTGGCCAGTAATAGGAGCCCCTCTGGCCCCCCAGATTCAGAGCAGCTCTGGGGGCTGCTGTCCACCTGTGAAATGGGCCCTCTCTGGAGGTGGTGAGCTCCCTGTCAATAGAGGGCTTCAGGCAGAGGCCAGTGACCACTCATGAGATCTAGGATGGGGGGCTGGCCATCGTCTTGAGGCCCAGGGTGGATGGGACAGTGCCTGCTGTCCTGGCCTGGCCCCCCCTCCTCCCTCCCCTCACCAGCTAGAGAGGCTCTCCAGGATGGCCTCCAGAAATTCTGTGAAGCCTGAACCTTCTAACAGGGGATCTGGAATGCAGCCCCACTCATCTCCACTGTCGTTGGGACTCTGGCTGAGCCCCTTCCAACTCCTAGTGCCTCATCTGTCAGCTGGGGGTCTTTGGGTGTCCAGATTTAGGCCCAGCCCTCCCACACCAGGAGTGTTTGAGTCCCTGGAAGGGCCGGCCCAGGGCTGACGTCCTCCTTGCCCTTTCTCATCCCCTGTGCTGTCCAGGGCACAGCCTTGGCGGCTGCCTCGGCCTCCCCAGCTAGCAGCCGGACGTGGTCCCTTCCTGAGGCCTGGTGGTGCAGAGTACTCAGTGACCAGCCAGGTCCTCCCATTCCTCCCCTGGGCCGAGTTTCTTCTCATCCATCAGGACAATAGTGTTTATATGGTGCTTCAGGATTTGCAAACCCTTTATAAATATCTCCCGAGCCCCCCCAAGGGCCCCAGCAGGTGGGAGTGAGCACCCACTTTACAGACTGGGATCCTGAGGCAGTCCTGTGACTGCTCCAGTGTCTGGTGCCAGATTCGAAGGCCCGGCCTTGCTGAGGGAGGATTCCTGCGCTTCCTAGTGGTGGGAGATTGGGTTTCGGGATCCCTCACCTGGGGAAGGGGCAGGCCCTGGGCCGAGGCTAGAAGCAGAGCCATATCATGCTGGCATGGTTATGCCCGCCCTCCCCTCCACCAGGCAGAGCGAGGGATGAGCCCCCATCTCCATCTCCACCTGCTCCCTTTCCTTGGTTTTGGGTGAAGCCCTTTTTGAGCCCGGGACAGTGGACAGAGCACCAGGCCTGGAGTCAAGGACACTCATCTTCCTGCGTTCAAATCTGTCCTCAGACACTTCCTAGCTGGGTGACCCTGGCCAAGTCCCTTCACCCTGTTTGCCTCAGTTTCCTCATCTGTAAGATGAGCTGAGGAAAGAAATGGCAGAGTATCCAGGATCTCTGCCAAGAAAACCCCAGAGAGTCAGACACAACAAGACCATAAGAAAAATTGTCAGAGACTTCCAAGTCCCCTGGGGCCTCCTCCTTATCCCTGTGAGGTGAAGCTAGTCTCGGGATCCGGGGTAAAGGGGGGGCATTCATTGCGTGAAGGTCAAAGAATCAGATCTGGAGCTAGGTGGGCTTTCAGAGGCCACAGATGAGGGCACGGACCCACAGCCCCCAAACCTTGGGAGCCTCCATGTGTGGGGAGAGCCTTGGGATAGTCCTTGTCCTCCCAAGCCCTCAGCTTCCTCATCTGTGACGTGGGATTGGGCTTCAAGATCTCCCAGCCCTCCTCTGCTTCTGGTGTTCCAGTCTCCCCTCCCACACCTGCTATCCCAATGTCACAAGCCCCGTCATCTCTCTCCTCCCCTTGGGGTCTCCAGTGCCTGACAGGACCTTGGGTCCTTCTCTTAGAGGGTCGGATGTTCCCCCTTCCTCCTGAGAAAGTCCCTGGTTCAGGTCCCAGGCCCAGGACTCAAAAGCCACTAGCTCAATGCATGTGTGGCTCACGGCCTTTCTTGGGGACACCCCTGAGGCAGGTCCTCACCCCTCAGGAAGAAAATTCGGTATCAAACCCAGTAATCTCAAAGCCCCGGGCATCAGGGACCCTAGGGCATAAGCCTGTTTCTGGATCCCACATATCCAGAGGCCAAGTCTCTGCCTCTCCCCAGCTGCTATCTGAGAATGCAAGTGCCCTGCACCCCCTGGCCCCTAGCCCTCCTCAGGCACCCCAGGGCCCTCGCTCGGGTGCCCCACTCTACCCCCCCCCATCCCCAAGCACGTGACTCGTTGAGCAATCCCCCATCTGCAGGCCCCCCCCGGAGGGGATTTTCGATGAGGTCACTGGGCCCCGCCCCTGCCCTCCCTGGCTATAAGGTGATGGCAATGCCAGGCGGAGCCCAGACCCTGTGCCCTCTCCAGGCCCCTGCCCCACCATGCTCACTCTGGAGGCCACACAGTAAGTGAGGACCCCCAGGGCTCCTCCCTCCCTCCACCTCCCTCCGTTTGTCTCTGCTTCCCTTCGTCTCTGTCCCATCCCATCCTCTGCACTCACTCTTCATGCTCCGGGCCTCTGCCTCTCTCATCCTGTCATCTCTCCAAGTCTCCCTCCTTTCTCTCCCCATCTCTCCCCTTCCACTTCGCCGGGCTTCCCCTCTCTTGCTTTCCCTTCCCTGTCTCCATCCCTTCTGGGCTCTCTCCTCTAGGTCTTTATTTGGACCTACTTTCCCATGGCTGGGTCCCATTCCCTCAACCTCCCCCCAACTTTCTCTCCACTTTCACTAACCACCACCCCCCCCACCCGCAAACACTCTCACCACCTCAGCCTCTGGCCATGCAAATCTCCCCAGGGATATTTCCGTGGCCCCTTCCTGTTCTAAGCTGGTCCTGGGCTGGGCCCTGGGGGTGGGGGAAGGCAAGGCAAGGTTCACCCCCCTCTTTACAGCCTTGGGGGCCAACCTTTAACTACAGCTCAGCCTCTCCCCACACCCCCCAATCGCTTTCCTCCCCCTCCCCGATATAAAATAAACCAGGAGCCCGCGAAGTTCTGTTTGGTGAGCTAGAGTTTGGAAAGGATTGGGAAACGGGAATGAGTGAGGGGCACAGAGGGAGGTAAGGTCATGGGGGGACTGAGGGACACGGGAGACAAAATGAGGGAGGAGGGATAGGGGATAGAGTGAGAGGAAAGAATACAGATTGATGGGCCAGGAGAATGGGGGCCATGGAGAGTGAGGGGCAGAGGGTGAGGGAGAAGTGCGGGGGTGCCATGGAGAGTGAGAGACAGAGGGACATGGGGAGGGGCATGGTGGCCATGGAGAGTGAGGGGCAGAGGGATGTGGGGGAGAGGCACAGGGCAAGAAAAAGGCACAAGAGAAAGTAGAGGACAGAGGAAAAGCAAGAAGGCAGAGTGGGGGGACCTGGCATCTGGGCCCGGGAGAGTGAAGGGTGTGGGTGAAAGAGAAAGCCCAGTGCAGGGGTGCTGGACCAGACCTGGGGGCCCCAGGGTCTGGGTAAGTGCCAGGCACCAGGCACGGGAGCTGATGATGACACCACCTCTCCCCATCCTGTCTTTTCTCCTCTCCCCAGGTTGGAGGATCCACACTTTTCTTACCAGGTAAGTTCTGCCTTCCCATTACCCAGTGTCCAAGCATCCCATCTGCTGAAGAAGGGCACTTTCTTCCACATAAACCTTCCATTGATCGATTGATTGGTGGAGCTCATGTTTTTTGTCTGTCTCGTCTCCCTGTGTCCTGTCTCCTCTTCTGTCTCCCCCCATTCGCCCCATTGCGTTTCTCTCTCTGTGTCCCTCTTCCTCACTCTCCCCTTTCTCTGTGCCCTCAACCCATTTCTTCAACGAGTCTTGGCCCTGCCCACTCCCCCTTTGTGGTTATCTCTCACTGGGACCTGTTTCTCTGTCTCTGTCTCTTTTGCCCAAGTTTCTCTCGGCCTCTCCACTGTCTCTCATTGACCCCCATTTCTCTGTCTCTGACTCTCCCTTTTGCCCAAGGTTCTCTCTGCCTCTCCCCTGTCTCTGTCCAACTGGTGGGGCATCTCCCATCATGACCAATTTCCTGATGCCCCTCCTCAGTACTCAGATGGAGTCTTCTATGATCTGGACAGCAGCAAACACCCCAGCTACATGGACCCTGAAGGCATGGTAGGTAAGTACATGCCTCCCCCTCCCGTGCCCCCCCAACTCCCCCAGGGTCACTACCCACCCACATTCTCAGTGAGTCTAGCCCAGCTTTCTCTCAAGTTCTTGGCTCCATCCAAATGCCCTTCATCCCCTCCCCATACCCCTCCCTCTCCCCATTCTACTCACCTCTTCCTGCAGCCTTTCCATCCCCACCCCACCCTGCGAGGCTCTGTGCCTCTGAATTCCTATCTCCTCACCCTCCCTCCTCCTTCATCAGGTCCCTTCTTCTAACCTGCTCCCTTCCCCATGCATGCAAATGCTGGAACCAAAGATGATCTTGCTTTCCTCCCCACAATTGCCCCTTTGTGCCAGGGGTCCAAGTCTCAGAGTGCCCCCTCCTGCCTTCCTCAGACTCCCTGTGGGGCTGGACAGAGCCACCACCCAGCCTGGTCACTGCCTATGAGCCCTTCGACCCCTCGGCAGCCTCACTCGGCCAATTCCAGGGTCTTCAGTTCTCCTACCTGCCTGTCAGCTATGGCTCTAGTGGGCAGCTGGAGCCCACCCCAGGCCCAGGGCTCAGCACCTACCCGGAGGAGGACTTTGGGGGCCAGGTGAGGGAGTGAGCTGGAGAGGAAGGGCAGCACGCTGGGCCACAGGGGAGACTGAGAGCCCACACGCCTGTCTTTAGGGCCCTAAGTCACTTCTTTCTCTGAGGTCACAAAATGGGGATGGGAAGAAGGCTGGATAGGGTGATTTCAAAAGCCCCTTCCAGCTCTGTGATAGAGAGGGGAGGAAGACTGAGAGGCATGGGTAGGTTCAGGGAGGCCAGCTTGGAGAAGAGGGATAGTGTGCCATGGACCACAAGCCCTGACCTCCCCCTCCCTGCTCCCAGCCCCTGGCCTCATTTGCCCAGTTCCCCAGTCCTGGCTTATCTGAGGATGAGGAGTTCCCAATGGATAGCCCAGCCCTGGAGGTGTCAGACAGCGAGTCAGATGAGGCCCTGGCAGCTGGAGGGGAAGGGAGAACAGCTGATGCAGGTATGATGGGGGAAGGGACAGCCAATAAAGCCACCTGACCTGGGAGGGGGAAACAGCCCTGCGTCTAGTGGGAGAGTCCTGTCCTTAGGAAGCGCCTGCTCCAAGTGGGCATGACAATCTCAGAAGCTACCGGGCCCCTTCTCTGGATGACCACAAATGGCCCTAAGTGGTCATCCAGCCCTGATGTGGGGACCTCTGAAGACCGGGAGCTCACTACCTCTTGAGATCACACAGCTTGGGATCTGTTAGGAAATTCTTCCTGTCACTGAGTCTTAGTTGGTCTCCGTAATTTGTCCTCCGTGGTTCCTGGTTCTGCCCTCTGGGGCCAGGCAGAACAAAGCTATACT